>JAVJIF010001738.1:0-104174 GCA_038442645.1 Agave tequilana | reverse complement strand
TCTCCTGAGATTTTGTTGGTAATGTGCAGTGATTTAAGAAGTGCTTATAAGAGTTATCCAGGAATTGCATTGCCACTTTAGCACATTCAATCCTTTTCCATTTTATCGAGATAATGTGTGCAAGAGCTAATGGAACCTCATCATATAACTTGCAACAGCTGCTTCTTCTCCAATTGAAATTTATCAGAGAAGGAAACTATATGAACATGTAGTAGAAAGTCACAAATAAAACATCTTTTATTATTTTAGCATGCACTCTCAGATCTAACCCCCTTTTAGTTGTTGATTTCTTAATGTACAACAAGGTTTTAAATATTAGATAGTAGGTTTTTGGGGTTTTTTCATATCAGGTAGTGGATATCAAAAGATATATCATCATATATATAGAATCAAATTGGGTGTCCTTATTGGGTATTGTTTGTGTACCTCTCTGTGTGTGTGTGCACGTTTATGTATGTGTGTATATTGAAAACTTAGGGTTGGTTATAGTGTTCTAAATGTCATCTATCTAACTGAAATGTCACATCTAATAAAAGTGTCTTAACATGCATGTAAAAGCAGTCAAGGATAAATTCTTCTAAGGTGAGAATTGAAGAATTTAAGGTGAGAACTTGGACCTTATCAAATGAAGATTCTAGAAAAAAGCACAATCACTTAACCAAATCAACAATTTTAGATTGCCACAAAAGTACACTTTGGGGGGTGAGGGACAATGGCAGCCTTATCATCACATCAAAATGGGGAAGTCCCTCCATAACTGAATCTCCAATGAGATTGGGGGAAGGGACTAGAATTTCTTGGTGGGGTAGGGATACTAAAACCAAGATCAAACCTCATTTTGAAAGTGGATCACTAATAATCATAAGCTTCCTTCCATGCAACTGAACCCACAAAACCAATCCGTAGGGCCGTCAGTGTTTGAATGATTTGAGGGAGAATAGGGAATGAGATAAAAATAGTTAGGGGATTAGATAGAGAGAGGAAAATTTTAATGATTTTTTTGATTTCATGGTTAATTCCCCCCATTAGAGATCTCGCCTCCAAAAGAAATTAAAGAAGAGGAGCAGTGAGATGAAAAGAGAGAAAACTCATGACCACAAACCACCCCGACTCTTCGCCACCCTTTGACAACAAAAAAATATAAATCAATAGGATGTCGAAATCACCTCAAATCCCTCCCAAGGTAACGATTTTGGATAGAAGAAAAAGGTGAGATGTTGCTACATGTCAAAAATCACACCCACAACTAAACTAAGGAAAGGAGTCTTACAAATTTGCAGCCATATCATCAATGCGTAGACAACCTTGTGCTCTTGCACACATATTAATGCTCTGGCCCCAGCTCGCTCATCCACTATATTGTATAGAGACATTTCTTGGTGAAGATTGTACGAACAAAGAGGGGTATAATATGGGGCAAAGATTATTTAATATGCAATACATATCCTAAAAAATCTGATATCACTTAATTCCTTCTTTTTTCTAATTTAATATACATTGTGATTTAGTTGTTATCGGCCTCATATGAAATAGTTTGGAGCAAAACTGAAAGTTGAATCCCATAAAAGGGACCAATTTTAAATTTAAATTGAGTGTTCAAACCATTGTTAAGAATGTAGTGGATGACATTTATATAAGTACTATCACTAGTCTGCATGTTCTTGATATAAATTTTCCTAAATGATGTTTCAAACATTTAATTTAATATTGGTTTCTGTTTTTGTGTTACCACGCCAATAAAATCTGTGTTTTGGTATAAGCCCCCTCTCATTATGGGGCCCACCCATATGAGGCCCTTTCATTTATTGCCATCTCGGAAACATGGAATTTTTGTTAGTTTTAGTTCCTTACCCATTTTACATTATGATGTCATCTTCAACCTTCCTCCAATTGTCTATATAACCTCGTGCCCTCATGTGGAAACCCACTTCAATCCTTTTCGTTTATCTATTTTAAAATTTTATTTCTTCCTCCACCCACAGTGCTCACCATGACCAAACCTCAACCTTTCATCTACCAAATCTACAACATCTGTTACAGCCAACCAGAGAACTTTATCCATGATGCTTCTGCCTCTACTGCTGTTATGGGAGTGCAGACTCCACCACTCCTTAATTCCTCTTATTGGAAGTAATTTTCAGTTTCAAATCAAATTAATAATCGAATTAAGAATTAAAAAATTAGTTTAGTGTTGGGTTTTAACTAGAAGTAATTCTTTTTTCCGGAGTGGTATTATAGCTTGTGGGACCATTTATGGCGGCATGTCAGTTCTATTAGATTTGGTTTTGATAATACATTTGGCAATAGTTAGAGTTCGGGACCAGGTTCTATGGCAAAATGAGATAAGAGGATTTAAAAGCTGGAAACTATTAATGTTAGAAGTATCACGAACGTCCTGTAGCTTGCAACACAGATTAAATTTCTTTCTTTCTCCATCGATTCTCCTATTTTCTTATAAGTTTGATAGATCTTCTCTCCCTTCCTCTATTGCATGTGGAAACCTCTTTGAAGACCCACACAAGAGAGTGTGTAGTAGCGTTGTTGGATATAAGTGAAAATTATGGGTTGAGAGTGATCACATATAATGGTTGAGAATTTAATGTCAAGGCACGGTGATATTTTAATGTGTGTGTATTGATATTTGTATGATCCAACTGAAATGGGTTTTGTTAGGGAGAAAATTATGTTGTGAGAAATTTAAGGAAGTGAATGAGGATGCCTTTGGTCTGAGAACAAAAAGAAGAAAGAAGGGAATGGTTGCGCTAAGGGATGCGTGCCATTTGACGTCCCTAGTTAAGCCAGCCGGGGTTAGGAAAAGGTTTGGCAAGGCAAAAAGATGACAATATCACGATGACTCAGGATTGGTGGGTCTTTATTTTCGGGGACTTATTTCAAAATATGATTTGTGTCTGAGAAATACCGAAATATGATACTTTTAGGATCTAATATAAAAAATACCCTTATTTGAGCTGTCAAACCAGTCATTTAATGGTTATGTAGTATGTGCAATACTCTCTAATCCAAAAAAGAATTAGATTCTAGACATATAACTACTGAGCATAGTATTAGGATGTTTTCTTTGTGTGTATGTGGTCTTGTGTGCACCTTCGGTAGAATGTATCTTTTGTTTTAATTTAGGTTTTTCTTTTTATTAAATTGCTGAAGTAACTGTCACATGTTATATTATTTCATTTTGCTTCAATGTTATTTTTTTAGGGAAATAAATCCTATGCTTTGAAGACACGGACACGAGTGTCTTACTCCGACACGGACACGAGGTGTTGGACACGCCAATTGTCCAAAATCCAGCCATGAGGACTCGGCTAAATATGCCAATTTCTACATGCATATTTGACTAAGAATTATATATATTTGGCCACTGTTAGTACACAAAAGAACTTAATTTCATAAAGTGTTCTATAAAATAGTTAAACTTTTTATCAAGGACCATAGTATATTTCATCTGTGATATTATTTTTAGGTAAATAATGGTTTATACATTCGTAAGTGTCGGACACATGGACACGTTGTGCTTGTGATGGGAATCACTAGTTGTTATCCTTTATTTATGCTCTTTTTATTCTTTATTTTGGCTAAGCTCATTTTATTTCTTTGTTTTAGTCCTATATTGGTTATGTTGGGAGATGTCTTCCGTATGAGGCCTATATAAGGCCAGCGACCCGCATTTGTTTTAGTAGTTCAATTGATTTGGAAATCAGAACTTTTGTCATTGCCAAGTTGTTGTGAATCTTTGCTGGGTGATGTGGCGGAGTGGGAGAGAGATCTCCTTGGTGGAATCCTAAATTCATCTTTATTCTCTTATAAAATCCTAATTATCTTTTTCCCCTTTTTTCTTTTCCCTTCTCGTTCTACATCAGTTTTGTCTCAGAGCTAAAATCATGTTTTTTTCCTCCACAAAATCTCCCCTTCCAAAAAAAAAACCTAGCCTCCGCAAAACCCTAGTCCCTCTTTTCTTTCTCTAGTTTCAAAAAGAGTGAAAAAAGAAGAAAAGAAAAAAAATCAAAAAAAGAAAAACATTCGGTATCAACGATTCAGATCTCGCCACGACATCAGATCTTACCGACGTCAGTAGAAACTAACGCGAGACAGCATGAAGCCACCGTCTTCACCGTCGTTTGTCTCCAACCATCGTCATCACCGCACAGCTCAATTGATCGCCGACCAGATCTGACCTCGCTGTTGACAAGTGCCATCTCAGCTTCCTTTCTCGTCGCCGACACCTGACAGCTCTCCTACATCTCGCGTCGTCACCACCGCCGTGAGCTGCCCTCGCCGTCCCTATCGTCGCTGGAGATCCAACGCCACCGTTGGAGCTCACCACCCCTTGATGTTCCTCCGCCACTGCCTAACCACCAGGGCTTCAAAATCCTAATTTTTGAGTTGAAACAGAAAGCAGTAAACGAGTTGTGGGTTTAAACCTTCAAACCTGAATCCAATAAACCCGCTAAGTGACCTGACCCATTTCACAGTCCAAACCTGACCTCGCCAAGCCATTGCTGAAGTCATCTGCTCGACCCGAGCCGTGAAGTTTCCCCCAAGCCTTTACTGATGTCAGCTGACATCACTCGAGCCGTCGCTGACGTCAGCCGATTCAAGCTGATGTCATCGGCTTTATCTGAGCCGCACTGTTCATGCAGAGCATAGTCGCAGTTCAGATCCCGTTTCAGGCACGTTTATAGTCTGATTTGAGCTTTTGTCTTAAGCATTGGATTCACAACGTAGTCTCGGAGAAACTAGGAGAATTTTCACAACTTTTGAGCAATAGATTCGACCTCTACACAACTTTGTTTGGAACCACTATTCGGTATTGATGCTTTTCAAGAGCCTTTGGGTACATTCTAAACTCATCTCTCACTATCACGATACTTTGGATATCTCTAGTATCTGTGGTGATTGTTAGTTGTAGTTGTTGCTATTTACTTATACTGTGCCTGTTTGCATATTCCTTTTTAGGAATCATTTTAGGCATCGTCATTTTAGAAGTCATTAGGAAATTTTTCCATTTGATCAGAAAGATATGGAGTGACGGAGTCTCCTGTTGTTTGGACACATGGTGTCATCCTATGAAGGTCAATTGACCATTACAACTCTATTAAAATTATTTTCTTCAAAAATGGCAGCTATTTTGTTATTTAGACTTTACCATCTTCCTTCTTGTAAGAAGAATACCCTGAATGTCACTCTTTCATGTGACTGATGGAGGAGCTAAACTATCATATTGTTATTCTCAATTAGAAAGTGGAATATTCTGATTATCAATGTTTTAATCTTACTTCAAGGACTAGTTTGGTGCACCTTAACTGATTTAAGGAAATAAGATATATCAATATTTGAGGGATTAATATGAGAATAAGGCTATTTTGAGGACTAATATACGAAATCCCAAAATTAAAAGTAGACAACTAATCAATGAAACAATGATAGCAATATGTGGAGAAATAAAGATTGATATTAAGAGCAAAAATTTACAATTATCATTGTTTTTCAACAACTTTTCTAGAATTTGAGTCTCCAAACCATAATTCACCAATAGGCTACTATCGAGTTTGGTCGGTTTTAGGTACCACCAGGGACCCGGAACCGACCCCCTTGCGGGTACAACTTTTCGATCCAAGTCAGACACTATTATCAATGGGTCTAGGTCAGGCGGGTTCGAGTCGAGAGTTCGGGGCCAGTATTAGGTATATTAAATTTCACCATAAAGCCTAATAAACATTGTGAAATAAAAAAATAACAAAAAGGAAAGAATAAGCAAGCAATAAACACACTAAATTCAAGAATAAAAATGAAACTTCAAAAAAAAAAATGTAATCAAAAGTGTAAAATTGTTATAAAAGTTCATTATAAACTAAAAAAGAAACTCAAATTCCTAACTCCACAATGCATACCCTCGTTCTTGTGTCACATAATGAGCACTTCCGGTCCAATTCAACTTTTAGATCTATTGTAGGAGGACGAGGATGAAGGTGGTGGCGACAAAGTGATTGAGAAAAGAAAAGTGGGCTTTGTTTTTGTTCCACGGTTAAAGTGTTAATGTGGGTTATGTAATTATGACTGATGTTAGTAGTTAGAATAAATTATATTTTTTAATAAATCAATTCATTCTAGTAACGAGTCAGATATAATGAAAGTTTGTTTACTATTTAATATTAGTATATTTATTTATTTAAGGATTTTAAAGGGTACAGTTCGGGTAAAATAGGTACTACCCGTCCTTCCTCAATGCTAAACATGTTTGGTCGGGTCAGGTTTACGTGACAGTGACAGGTATCCAGAACCTATCCGACTTATGAATGGGTCTAATTTTAGACCACTATTTAACCACTTGTAAGCGGGTAGGGTATGGTTCGGGTCCAGGTTTGGTCCGGATATCAGAGATTTGTAACAACCCTATTAACCAATAATGCCTTTAAATTCGCAAGGGTTATAGCATGAAAAAACCCTGGCCCTTCACCTTTTATTAATATAAATCATAGTAGAAAATTATCCTAAATATTTCTAGATAATGATTGACATAAAGAGAGATTTTTGAGGACTACATTACTACGTTATTTCTTTTTGTAGTTAATTTGATTGCATTAGCTCCAGTAACAAGCTATATATTTTCCTGCTCGATAAGTCCTTCGAGTGCATAACGAGCATGCTAAGTTTTATTCTTTTTCCTGCTTGTGCATGCTGGTTGCAAGATTTTGATGTATATGTTTTAGGACATCGATCAAGCAATTATAGAGTGGACCTTTAACTGCCATAAGGGTAGACTTTTTACTTGTCATGGGAGGAAAATTCGGCCTGGTTATTTGTGGAAGGATTTAAGTTATTTCCTTCCTGTTCAGATCTAATCATAGACCATCAAATACAAAATCCAATCTATTTAAGTGATCACATCATTTAGAGTGTTAAAAACCAAAAATCATGCATTTTTATGTTTTTTGCCCTATGCATCAAGTATGCATAAAATGGACAATTATGATTAGCAAGTTGTTTAATCTGTGCAGTGGGATACAAATTATTGATGTAATATTTTGATCATCATGTAAACACTTTAAATCCTCGCCCCCCCCAATTTTGTTAGGTTTCAAATGTTCAAGATATAAAACTAAATAATGTAATACTTTCGCATGTCCATTTTATGGCTATTTGCTGCATAGGTTAAAAACTTAAAATCACTCGTGTTTCTGCTTTTAGGGAATGAATGTAGATCATCTTGAATGTACTTGATCTTCAGTTTGGTGTAACTGGATTGAATGGGAAGGATTTGATGCTAAGTACCATCGGAAGTCCCAGGTCTTAAAAAGGGAAATACAACTGATGTAGGAGAGACTCCCTCCTATGTTGTTGATGCAGATAGATCTCAGCCCCAAATCTAGAGCTTAGTAATAAAAATAAAGAAAGTCAATTTTGTAAAAACTCTTTACTTTCAAAAGGGAGATCAATTAACTCAACTATTCATCTCTCTCTATATATAGAGAGATAGAGACTTGTGTCATTCCGGAAGGATCCGAGGCCGAATTCTTTCCATTCAAATACGACCCTACAACATCCGAATGTAAGATCCATTTCGTTGAAGTTGATCTACATTATTCAAGTAACTAAAATCAAAAATCATGTATCTTGATTACCTTTTGCCAATCTGTAACACCCCGCTCCCGGAATACGTACTTAGTTGCGTATTCAGATTTTTCGATCGTATTTTTCGATTTACTTCCTGTGTCTATTTTGTTTTATGAGATATTTACATGATCGTTTTGTCTTGGATCCGGATTCTCGGACTCGGAGTCAGCCCAGTCTGAACCGAGGACCCGATCCTAGAGTATTACTCGATTTGGTCATTCTGGTATTCTGATTTGACCGATTTTAGTTTTAAACATCGTTTTCCAATATTTTAAATTTTCTATGATTTTCTGAAATTTTCCTGAATTAAATGGAAAATCTTCAAAACGGTGTCGACCAGTGCGCTGACCGATTCCCGGATTTTTAATTTACAAACGGATTGGAATTACTAGAAGTGCCTTTTACATTATTTCTTAAAATCACATTTCCTATCTAAATACTTTTTCTGAGGATTTTATGAATTTATGAAAATTCCACCGGATTCGGTGTCGGCCAGTATCGCTGGTTGATTCCAGGATTTTTAGTTTACAATCGGGATTGAATTTCTAAATTTCGCTTTCACTTTACTTCTTAAAATCATATCTTATTTTTTAGTACATTTTCTGAGATTTTTCGGAATTTATCAAAATTCGGCCGACCGGTGTAGACCGGTATCGGCGGTTGACTTCCGGATTTTTAATTTGAAAACGGGATTTTATTTCTGAAAACCGTTTTCGTATTAGTCCTCATGATGACGTTTTCTACCTCCGGGTATTTTTGGGGATTTTTCTGGGACAGTCGATATTCGCGACCATATTATAATATTATTATTTTGAATCTTTCTTTTCTTTCTTCTTTCCTTTCTTTTCTCCCACCAACCGCAGCCCACTCCTCCACGTGGTCGACACCACACCCCCTCTCTCATTTAATCCCTCTCCCCATCACCAATCCTATCACTCTCTCTCCTTCTCTTTTCTTTTTCTTTCCTTTTCTTTTCTTCCCTCCTCATTTCACTTCTTCTCCTCCATTTGGTGGCCAACGACCAACCACCCAAGCAGCCACCACCGCCGGCGCCTCCGGACACCACGACGCTGGCGAGAGACCCCCCCAAAACTCCGGCCATCTCCCTCTCCTCTCTCTTTTCTTTTCCTTTCTTTCCTTTTCTTTTCTTTTCCTTTCTTTCTCTTTTTCCTTCTTCTTTTTTCTCTTCCTCCCCCTAGATCCGGCCATTCTCCGGCCATTCCTACTTCTCCCTCCTCCGGCACCCCCGGTGGGGGTTGACCGCCGCCGGCGTGACGCCGGCGGCCTGGGCGCGGCCAGGGGGCCACCTGACCCCCTGTGCGCGGGCCTGGAGGGGGCAACAGCCCCTCCCTTCTCCCTCTTTGGGGTGGCCGGAGGCCATCCCGGCCTGCGCCGGCCACGGCGGCCAGCGCAGTTGTGCGGCGCCTCCCTGGCCGCAGCCAGGGAGTGGCCGAACCAGCCCAGGCCAGCGGCCTGGGCTGGCGTGGGCAAGGGGGGCTGCTGCCCCCCTGTCCCCCTCTCTCCCCTTGGGTGGCCGGCAGGGCCACCCTTGGCCGGCGGCCACCGGAGGGCCGCCGGCGCCGCCTCTGGCAGGGCCGCGGCCAGGCCCCCTGGCCTGGCCGTGGGCTGTTGGGGGAGGGGGCAACAGCCCCCTCCTGTTCTCTCTCTCTCTCCTGTTACCTTCTCTCTCTCTCTCCTATCCTTTCTCTCTCTCTCCTGCCCTCTTCTCTCTCTCTTCCCTCTCTCCCCTGTTAACTCTCTCTCTCTCTCATGTTATCCCTTTCTCTCTCTCCAAATTATCTCTCTTTAGATCTCCCTCCTCTCTGTTAATTACTAACGCGGATCTCACCCCCGCGTCCAGGTAAACCCCTTAACGCGGATCTTCGCGTTCTTGGCATCTGTTCAACGCGGCCTTCGCGTTCTTGTATCGACGCAGCACGGAGTTCAGGCCCGCGTCTGTGTCCCTCTCGTGTCGACACGACGCGGAGATAATACCCACGTCTGTGTTCTCCTCGTGCCCTGATTTGAACGCGGGTCTCGAACCCCGCGTTTGTGGCATCTTCGCGACGCGACTCCCGCGTCTGCTATTCCCGCGACGCGACTCCCGCGTCTGCGACCCCCACGTCTCACTCTCAAAAGCCCGCGTCTCCCTGTGTCTCTTCTCTCTCTAGGTTTCTCCCCTTTCTCTCTCTAACTCTTTCTCTCTCCTTTTCACCTTCTTTCTCCAATATTATATTATTATATTTTATGGCGCGTGCGCGAGTTCCTTGGATTTTCGAGTTTTCGGCTCTTCTGGAGATTTAGGCGAGTGTCCTCGCTCTCGCCTCTATTTGGGTTTCCCCGCTTCGTCGGGTCGACATGTATTTTATTCCATGTTTTCATGTATTATGTATTGGGCTGCGTCCCTGTATCTGTGTATGGCCGAGTGCCAATGACTGGACATGTATTGCTTTGTGACGAATGCTTGTATTAGGGTAGTTTCATTCTTGTACATATACCATGCCTGTGATGTATTTTACTGCTTTATACTATGCGTGGCTGACCCTTCAGCCTCCGGTCACTCACTATCTCGAAAGAGACGTGATTGGGACCGTCAGGTTTCTCTGGACCCTTCAGCCTCCGGTCCCTCACTATCTCGAAAGAGGCGTGATTGGGATCGTCAGGTTTCTCATTCAGCCTCCGGTCTCTCACTATCTCGAAAGAGACGTGATTGGGATCGTCAGGTTTCTCAGCTCCGTCTGGTGAGCATACATAGCGCTCAGCGCTTTATTCACTAAATTCGTTTAGGCGAGATGCTGCCGGATTTTCTACTCGTATCTCAAACCGAGTTGTCCCGGTAACCTCGCAGAGCGCATTAGTGTCTAAACTCTGTTCGCTGCATGTGCCTCCAGCTTGTTCAGCTCCGCCTGGTTATCATGATCAGCGTTCAGCACTTTACCACTAGATTCGTCTAGGCGAGATGCTGCCGGAATTCCTACTCGCACCTTAAGCCGAGTTGTCCCGGTAATCATGCCAGACGCTCCAGTGTTAAATACTGTTTGCTGTCTGTACACTCCAGCTTGCTCAGCTCCGCTTGATTGTGCTCAGCTACTATTCTACCACATGCTACTATTTAACTCCTGTTTGTACCACCTGACAACTGTTGTGTTATCACCTGACACCATGACATGATACTACTTGGCAAGACCCCTTGTTATGGCATGACTTGCCACCGGACTAATATCAATCTCTTGACATGATTGGTCACCTGCCAAATATCATCCCCCTGTCATGCTATCACTTGACACCGGCATGATATACTTGACTCTCATGATTATCACGAAACGGGGATGATGACCTGACATCTTGTTTACATCTTGATACATTATAGTACGAACTAGTACTCCTGATATACATGTATTCCTGATATTCCTGACTTGTTCTTGCTCATTCCCGGAATCTGATAATCATCTAATAAACCATAAAACTGAACAACTTGCATCGGGTCGGGGGAAACTTGCGGCTATCAATATGTGTTCGTGTTTACAGTGGTACTAGGCATGTTGTGCAACTAAAACTTCCGGTCTGACCTGTGGGCCTCCAGGCGACCGAGGGGAGTGCTGGCTCCCTCCTTCTTGGTACCATCTTGATAAGGGCATGATATAAGACCCTCCTGAGGCCTTGCGGCCGGTTCCATACACCAACGATGGAACGTCCTGGGTCGTGGTCCCGGGCATGTACGGGACCCACTGTAAACATAGTTCGTTGATACCCCGTTGGTTTCCAATAACAACCTTGCTTTACTCGGATGTGGATCTATGTGTGCTGGGACGCTAGTTCACATATCTAGACATCAGGGTAAGACGAGTAATAATAATAATAATAAAAGATGCCAACCATGGATCAGTTGTATGCTTTGCCAACTTTGCTTTCATCGGGTTTTACATCGGATTCCGGTTTTGTGATTATTATTATTAGCTGCTCATACCCTGCTTTATCCCTTGTCTTCTATTCCACCAGTCTCCTGTTCTTATCTTATCATACCATGAGTACTTCCTGTTTGATATCTACTTGCTTATACATGCTTCTGCTCACGACACGGTTTTCAATGCCTGATTATGATTCGGTTTTATCGATACACTTGTACTTATCTTTGCACGCCATCTGGCATTTGTATCACCACTCGCCTGGGGAGTTCATCTGACTCCCCTGGATCCTCATGTCCAGGTCATGGAGCTTGGAGCGTGTGGATTCCCCCAGTTGCTGATCAGAGTGGCGCAGCTGAAGCACGGATCCCCAGCAGACCGTCTGGAGCCTTATCCTCCCAGGCCCCCCTGTGTGCTTCTCGAGTTTTCCTTTTGTGAACTCGTGAGTGCCTTTTTACTGTTCATACTTGTACATCTCTTTGTAATCTCGCAATTGCGCATATCAGTGATGTAATATTCATGTAATATTGGATCACCTCTGGTGATAACTTTGTAATTGTACTCATGTGTTGGAATGTATAATGCACCACTTGCTTCCGTACTCTGATTCTTGCATGTACTGATGCTTAGCGTATATACGTGAGGGTATTTCGGACCTGCGTATATACGTTGCAGTAACGTCTCCGTACCCGCAGGATCGGGGCGTTACACAATCCATGAAGTAGGCGCAAAATGAACGGCTGAAAATGGTATATTGCTTAGATCTACGTCTTTAGACATAAATTCTAGATCTGATCATTTTATCATGATTTAAATATTTAAAAACCCCACACACCATTTTTTGTTAGATTTCAAATATTTTACACCGTTAAACTAACACTATTTCGGCCATTCATTTTGCGCCTACTTGATGGATGGACAAAAAAGTACTCAAACTACATGATATTTTGTTTTTAATTACTTGAAATAATGTAGATCAACATCAACAAAGTGGGTCTTGCATTCAGATGTCATAGGGCATTCAAATGTCGTCATCATCAGAAATGAACTTCATTTTTTTGAAGAAATATACTTTAAAAAGTTAAAAACAAAAAAATATTACAATACTTTTTCACCAAAAGAGAAGACTTAACTGACACTTTTTTTTGATTATCTTAAAAAGGATATAAGCAAAATGATGATAAGTATTCTCTGCAGTAGCAAGAAGGCCCTAGAATACATCTTAATGCTATGATGCTTGTGTGCCTTGTTGGAGCTTCTATTCCCCTTGAGTTTAAATGTAACAATCACAAAAGTATAAACAATTTGGTGCATATTAATAGATCAACATAAAAATATACATCTTTAAATATCAAGTATATTTATTGGTGAGTATATATTCAAGGCATCCTTATTGTCATCTCCTCACTCCTAGGTCATAGCAGGCGTCGGCTTGCATCGTATCTTGAAAGTTACACGGTTTTAAGTTCATATGGAACTATGGAGCAAACCACCATACGTCCCTGTACTATGAAAGGAGTAAAAGGAGGTGACCATATCTTCTATGGGAAAGCTATATTATTCCCTGGGCACAAATATAGGACAAGATGCCAAATATACACACTTAAAAAAACACATGCATTGCTATCCTATTCGTGTACCTATAACTGATTAGCAAAAAAGGCATCCTAGGTATTCTCAATATGGATGGACGATACTCAAGAAACCCGATAAACAAGCTAGAAAGCTAGGTTATAAAAACGCGATGAGGAAACAACAATATGTACAATTGTATATATAATTATGTTTCAATATTTGGCATTAATTGTTTTATCAAGCGTAGCCAAAATTTGGTAATTTTCTAATAAGAAAAAAGTGTGAATTGCATTTGAATATTTCGGCAAAAGGGAACAACATCTGGTAATGAGTAACACGAAACTGTGAATCTGAAATTCACTCAGCAAATCTTTTATGACAAGTAGATGAAAAAAGGAAAAAAAAAACACAATGTCCATAATAAGATATAAATAGCCTTAAATGGCGAGAGGAATCCCGCATTTAACTTGAACCAACATGATGCGGCTCAACGGTTACTTTTCACATAACAAATTTGTCCCCATGGATGTGCCAACTGCCAAGTTATATTCTTAATCCTTTCTTTCTTTTTATGGATACTAACATGTTCTGACCGCCTCCAGCATGTCCTCATTTCATGTACTAGTTTTTGGCACATGTAGATGCACGTATTCATAAAATGAAAAGGAAAGGAATTTTTTTTTGATAAGATGTAAAATGATAAGCATTAATATTTATATTGTACAAATTAGCTTTATAAGGAGCACATATGCAAAATTTCCAAGTAAATTTAGACATATACAGATTAATAATTTTTAAAGACTTTTTGTAATTTACATTATTTTTTTGAAGAATAATCTTACACGAAAAATTATTGACATTTTTCATACCTATAATAATTTTTTTGCTCTCAAGTATGATTTTAGATTAGAGTTATTCAAGAATAAGCTAGAAAGGACTGTATTAGGATGTACATATTTTAAATAAAACTATGTTCATTATATTTTTGTCAATCAATGTTTTGGATTTTAAATACACCACAAACATAAGAAATAAGTATTTGGGTATTAATAATTCCCCCAAAAGAAAGAGTATTAAGAAAGTTGTATATAAGTTAACTATGTTTATGTGGGTATATAAATAAGGAATACAACTTTTCGGTACAGAAATAAGTTTTCTGTAGCCAACACTAAATTAATACATATTTTGGGTACAAGATAATTTTCCTGCCCAACTCTTTACCTGCCGCATTTGGAGGGTTGTGCGGGGGGGTGGGGGGGGGGGAATCAATAGGTGCGTTTAGACGGCCGCCACCGGCAACTACACACTCTAGAGCTATATATACTAGATTGATGCAGTAACATAAGAAGAGAAGCCAACTCAAACGGAATTGTCCACAACTCGATATTACCTAGTTGTTTTAAAACTCACAAGTTGGAAAAAAAAAAAAAAATTCCTTATGCTTATTGATAGCATGCAAGTTCCAAAACACAAATATTTTCGTTTGATTGTTCAAAGGCAAAAGGCATGGACAAAGACACACAACATGGCAATTGTTTAAAAAGTGGGGGCACAGGTACAAGACACCACGTCACTAGAATATATATAAATAATAAAGAGAGAGCATTCATACATACATAGACGAGCCATGCACCAGAAGTCCGTATACATTTTTCTAATAATATAATAACATATAATGATTGCAAGTTATTGCACATGTTTATGACTTTGCAAAAAAGAAAAATAGTTCTTGTGTTTTAAGCTTTCTATAGAGTAGCTTAATGTACTCGTTTCTTATATTGAAACATATCTTAACCTATCATAGTTTTGTGCAAGTCATAGTCCTTTTCTCACTAAAGTACAGTCTTGATATATAAATGAAAGTAAATATGCATCTCAAATATGTAATCTGAAAAATGAAGTGTATGTGAAATGTAGAACATGTGTCTAAAAACACCCAACAAGAATGCTAAATTAAATATACTATATAATTGAGGAATATCTCAGAAGTTTCTAGGAGTGAGGAGACGTTGAAAAGTGTCTAGCAGTGTCGAAGAAGTGTCAATGTTTGACATGTTTGTCTCTGTGTCCAACACAAGTATTATTTCATGATGAAGTCTTCGTGCTGCATAGTTCCAGAGTAAGTTTTCTGTCACATTCTTTTCCGTACAAGTGACTAATTATAATGTTTCTGTGTGTAAGCTTTTATAACATGCTTCCATTTGCCAACTGCTGTCACATTTTAATTGAATATACCTTTTTCTTAAGACTTGTCTTCCTTCTCTCCTCTGCAATAACCTTCTTTAACTTGATTTCGCGTGTAGCTTCTTCTCATATAGCCCCCTTTGCATCTGCAAAGGCCTCTTTGTGTCCAAGGTTCTGTAGGTTGATGTATTCCCTTGATGAAATGGATGGAAAGGCAGAAAACCTCTAGTTTGAGATGATTTCTGACACTTCTTTAAAACAACTTGAAAAAAAAATGATCTTTTAGCTAATCCAAGCTTTTCATAACATCAAGTTTGACCTATCTTCTTTATCTTCCTTTTCTTTAGTATAATATAGAAGGAAACATGCTCTTCAATTTAGCATGGTGATCAACTTGCACATGAAGTGGCGAAACCAAAAAAATTTTGTGATCAACTTGCACATGAAGTGGTGGAGCCAAAAAAATAAATCTGTTATACAAAAGAAAACAAGCTCAATTACAAAAAAACATAGCTTTTCTTAGTATAAAGTTCAATTACCAAAGAAAATAAGTTAAATTTTTTTTGCGTGATTTCATTATTTGAAAACGGTTAATGATTTCATCACCAAGATATTGTTAAACTATTAGTCAGTTACCTAATCGGGAGTCATATTGTAGTTACCTAATTAGGAGTCATATTTCTATATGTTATTAGGAGTCTTACTTGTATTATTATCAAAAAATTAGCATTAGACTCCTTTCTTTTCAATTAATTTATGGAAAATCTCAGTTACAAATTTGTTTTCGCCTCAGCTAATCCACGTCAGCATAAATTGATTACTCTTAACTATCACTTCTTTATATATTTTCATTTCCCTTTTTTTACCTGTCCCAGTGCTCCTGACGTTGCTCTCCCCGCAACCTTGACTCCGACACAGAGTAATTCGCGGATCGATCTTTTACATATTCGTTTGTTTGTGTTCGCAATGAGTTTTGTTTGTGATCGATGTGATATTTAGATTTGAATTGTATATCGATCATTACTATTGCAGTCGAAGTTCTTGCAAAGTCCTCGTATAAAAGATTGTGACATTGAGTTTTTGATTTATTTTCTGCTAGATGATGACGATGCTGAAATGTGAGGAATCTTTTTGTGTGAGGAATGCAACTCAAGGACTGTGACTCATGATCTGATTTTTTATTTTGGGAGAGTTAGAGTTTTAGAGGAGAGTTAGAATTTTAGAGGAGAGTAACACAGTGAGATAAGAAATGGTCGCAATAATGCGATTATAGTCATAATCCTTATTGAGTAAATGTCCGCATAATAATGACTCTGACCATGGTAGCAGTCCTTATTATGAGTAACTATCATCATAATAAAGACTTTGACCATGGTCGCGGTCTTCATAAAAAGGAATGCGATTATAGTCATAATCCTTATTATGAGTAGCAGTCCTTATAATAAGGACTACGATTATGAGGACTGCAACACGACAATTCTCACAAAGTTGCGGTCGCGGTTGCGGAGCGCTTCGAAGTCGAAGTCAAAGTCACAGTTGTAATTCTCACAAAGTTGCAGTCGCAGTTGCGAGCGCTTTCAGTCGTGGTTAAAATTTAAAACGGGGGATTTGTTTTTTTTTTTTTTTTGCATTTCACGATTAAAACCCTGCTCAACACATTTCTGCAATCTAACGCCTACTAAAAAAATGATGCCTAGGCGAAAAAATTGTAATTGAGATTTTTGCTAGTTAAGTTTTAATATAGCAGGTTCAGCCGAAATTCCCTTTATATTATCCTATAAATAAGAGTACAGAGAGAGGATTAATCAACTCTCTTAGATCTTTTTCTCTCAAATTTCGATATGGTATCGCAACCAATTTAATTTTTTCTATTAATTGTCTTCGACAAATTGTTCACGCACCAGCGCTAGCAATGCGTATATAGCATGAGTCTAGAGGTGGGCCATGTTTTCGCATTGTGACACTATTCCGAGCACCGGACCATACTTCATCTTCCTACTACTGCTCCAGCCTGTGCTACAATTACTTTATTATTGTAACTACTGTTGTAATTACTGCTGCTATAGCTACTTTTGCAACTATTCTACTGCTGCAACAATAACATTTTCAGATTTTTTTTTTAGCCTGTGTTATACCTCTACTCCTCTTGCCACACGCAACATCCACCTCTACAACTTCTGCCAGCCAATATGCAGCCCTGCTACCCTCGTTATTTGCCTTCAATAGGTTTTTACGAGGCCCTGCTATGCTCTTGAAGGTCCTGCCATAATTGTTAAGTTCTATTATGCATCCGATGGATTGATTTGATCCTTTACGATTGTCTTATATGAATTTCTACAATGTGGATTGTTGAGTTCTCTTGTAACTACTATTGGCTGGTTATCTTTCTTTTTCGACTTCCTATTTGTTGTAAAGTCATCTTATTCTTCATCTACTACTATTGCTTCAAGTTCATCAGTGTTTCTGTTTCTAATCTTCTGCTGAGTTTGAGAATCTCTAAAAATCTCCTTTTCTACTGAGTTTGAGGATCTTTCAAAACTTTTACTAAGTTTGAGAATTTCTAAAATTCGAATTCTATTCAAGGATATGAATATGACATTTCGTGCAGTTTTTGTTCAAGTATTTGGTTCGACTCAAATTCAGTTCACTTTGACTTGCAACCTTGGTATTAACATCATTGATTGAGGAGATTGACATCAACATTAGGAATTTTACTCATCTTTTGTTTAGTAAAATTTTATTTAGGAGATGTTTTATTAGCCTTTGTAAACAGTGGGCATGATTGATATCTATGCTCTAACTTGAAGTGGAATGTTAAACTTTTTAATTAGTTAATTATCTAATTAGGAGTTATATTGCTATATATTATTAGGAGTCCTACTTGTCTTATGAGTTGTAATTTTGTTTGCCTATAAATAGGAGTATAGAGAGAGGACTTATCAACTCTTTTAAATCTTTTGCTCTGAAACTTTAATAGATATCAAATACATTATTTTCAATGAATGTGAAAGAGGAATAAGAGGAAATGCTTGCACATGCACGAGAGAGAGAGAGAGAGAGAGAGAGAGAGAGAGAGAGATCTGTGAAAAAACAAAGTGATAAAAAATAGGACCAGTTATTTCTTTAAGAATTAAGAAAGGATTGGACTACTGAGATTTATGTGAATTTTTTCATTTTTAATTAAAAACCATTAGATTGCTTGTGTTAATTAGATATAGTTAGTTAAATAGATATATGACCATAGTTAATTGCCAAATAGAATTTTATGTTTATTGAGATTCTTTTAAACTTTTGAATCATATTCTATGTTAATTTTTATTGCTAATTATAGATCATGTCTTTGATTTTTTTAGAGAAAGATTGGGTGGAGGGGGCAAGTGTCACAAGGTGATTGGCCACATTGTATTTCACAGCTAACAAAGCTATGTTTTAAACAAGCTTGAATCTGAAGTTTCTTAAGTTAGTGCTACATATTTCCATTATTATATTATAGTATAATATTTATTTGCATGCTTTTTTGACAAGTAAAATTGATTAGTGAATAGTAATTTACATTGAAATAAGGTTTGCTGCATGTTGTTGTGGAAGTGCTAATCTTCACTTCATAGCATGTTGCATTGCAGCATTAGGGACATGATTATATCAGGGTACGTGTACAATGTTACTGAAATAAGGATATTTCTTCTTTGAATTTCACAAGTTTGAATAGGTTAGTATATGTATACAGTTATGTGGCTTGTTATTGTGTATTGTAACAGTATGTCACCTAATAAACAGGTTAAGTATATTATTTGATACGGTCTCTGTCTGTATACTTTTTTCTTTACAAATGATGGAAAAGTAGTTTTTCTTTCTTGATGTCTCAAATGATATTTGGTGCATAGTTCAATGTTTGTTATTGTTCTTATTCATTTAATAGTGCTAAATCGGTATGGTGTTTGCTTATAATTGAGATTAAAAGTAATGATACCCATGCTTGCATACACACACACAATTATAGCTGTACTCTTTCACTCACACCACCCTAAAATGCACCCATAAGCTCTCAAACAAAGATGTTGCCATACCTGTATCAATGAATATTATCAGAATTTTCCCCACCAAACTGGGTAGCCTGTGGGGGTTAAACTTTGGTAGATGGCTGCACAGAACAATCGCCAAAAAACTGAACTACTAATTGTTGGTCACCTTGTGTTAACCCTTAGTGAGTTGGTGCCAAGTACATTATTCGAGGTATTGATCGATAAAAGAGGGACTTGCGAATAAATTCTTAAGGGATATGTCCAGTTTTACTTAGTGCAATCTAAACCCCTGAAACAAGTGAGCAAGCTTAAACATTCCTCTACACAAATAGGGAAGATGAAGCAACTAATTTTTATCATTAGATAATCATAAATGATAAATGTTAATGTCCTATACTAACATCAAATATAAAGTCATGATTTCTCAAACAACTTTTTACTTTCTTGCTTGATTTTACCTTTAGTTTAATTCTCTGAATTGTAAATACAAAGGTCATTAGATTGTCTGTACATCTAAACTTTTTTTAAAAAAAAAGTATCTTTTACTCAAAATTTACGAATCAGACCGGGTTGATTACTTTTTCCAAAACGAAACCCATTATGTTACTTAAAATTAAGTTAGGTGATATCAA
Organism: Agave tequilana; assembly: GCA_038442645.1. NCBI lineage: Eukaryota > Viridiplantae > Streptophyta > Magnoliopsida > Asparagales > Asparagaceae > Agave > Agave tequilana. The sequence continues at coordinate 84,224 of JAVJIF010001738.1, read as the reverse complement.
ATTTTGAATTTGTTTGAGTTTGTTGAGTAAGACACAATATCTCAAGCAGTTGTTTGTCTGTGTACGTATTGTTTTGTGTGTTTGTGTAGGGTGTGTGTTTGTGTAGGGTATGTCTAGCAGTGTTTGTTTGTGTATGTGTAGAGTGATTTGGGTAAATTCTACAGGATGACATTTTGCTATTCATATTATTTGAATTCATGTGATCGTTCAGAAATTGGATCTGTTATCTAGACTCCAATTCGAGCACCCATATGTATGGTTAACTTCTTATGAACCTATTTCTAGGCTCGAAAGGTTCCCCCTCCCCGGAAGAGAAAAGGTGCATAATTTTGAATTTGGAATGGACCGAAATGAACTTTGGGGGCGTGGGTGTGGGGGGGGGGGGGGGGGGGGCGCTGAAGCCATTGTTTTTTAATGTCTGGAAGAAGAAAGAGAAGAAAAGGATAAAGAGAGTCAGTGAGATTTAATGAACAGAGAGGCTCTTTCTTTTGCTTTCTCAAAATAAAGAAAAATATCAGCACTGGAATGGATATATAGAAATCTGTTTCACTTTCTATTTGGCAAGCTATGGCTCTTTGGCTTTTCTATGCTAGAGATGATCTTCCCATGTGCAATTCTTTCTCTGTTTGCTCCTCTTTATGCTGTACTAGTCGAAAGAGCTAAGAGGGTTATCTATAGTGGCTTCTCAGATGTAAGTTGTGCCATTGATGTGGTAGGTTTCTGTACTCGCGAAGGTTTCACATGGGACCAAATATTGGTCCTCTGCATTTCATTCACGAGCATTCAACCTGTAGTGAATGGGGAAGAAAGCTTTAAACACGATAACTTTTGTTGTTCATTTGAAGTCAAGTGTTGGATATTTAACTATTTAAGTATCTTTCCTTCTGTTCAAAATGTTGAATTATGAATTTTCTTTCTCTATGTGGTCATTTGGTTATATTTACATCTGAATGAATAGGCTTTGCTTCCTCTAGTATCAAACTTACAACTTTACTCAGATAATTTATATCCTTTCATCATTACTCATGTGCGCTATCTTTTGAAGGAAAAATTTGTTTTGGTTGGATGCACAAATTGTCGTAATTCTGACATGAAAAGTTATGGTTACCATCACAGTCTATATAGAATTCACTCTCTGATCTGTGCTTAGCCATCCTTTTGTTGCCAATATTTCATTATTCTTTTCTGAATGTTAAATAATGGTGGTTATGATTCAAGATATTTGTATTTGTGGCAAGAGATTTCTGATTGATGGATATTGCATTTACTTTCAGGGTCTCAAATCTTTGGACAAATCTAGATTGAGAGCAATAAAGGCGGGAGATTTTAGTGGTCCACCCACGAGCGGCCAGCAGTTGTCTTCTCAGCTTCTTGTCAATAATGCTCTTCATGTGGCTTCTGCTAAATCTGATGTTCCCAGGCCATCACACATTAGGAATTATGAGATCCTCTGTCGAGAGAGAACTGGTGTCTTATCTCCTGCTGCTAAGGATGCTGGTAGCCAAGATGGTAATCTGAAGAGCTCCATCAATCAGAACCTCCAGGCTGAAAGCAAAGGTGCCAATATGAGTTTGATCAATTCGTCCAGGCCGAGCTTGGGCTATCTCGAGGGGAAGAGTCCCCTCTCCCTAGCTCAGAATCGGAATGATTTCTTCAATTCCCTCAGGAAGAAAACATCTGCCATTCATTCAGGTGGTGTTGCGATTCCTGAGCCAAGCTCCTGTGTTAATGTGGAGTGGTCACTGTCATCGGAGCAAAACAAAGGGAATTGTGCTGACATTTCCATGAGTAATCAGGAAGGGAACCATGGGGATGGGTATTGCTCTGATGCTTCTGTGATTAACCTGGAAGAGAACAGCGGTTATTCAGGGATTGGTTATGGAGATGGTGCCGATGCCTCTTGTTGTAGAAAAGCAGATGGACAGGAGGTTTCAATCTCAATCTCTTGAAGATGGTCTAGAGAACAAACAGTCTTGTTCGGACTGTAACTGCCACCAAATGGTTGATCTAAGCGAGCAAGACGAGGCCTTTCTTCGATTACTAGGATGGAAGGAGGAAGATGAAGAGGAAGAAGCTCTGACTGCTGAGGAGATTTCTGCTTTCATCAAACAGGTATATGCATGTGTGGTCTGCATATTCCCTGCATTCTTTTTCTAAACATTATATAAATGTATTTTTTTTCGGAATTGGGCCATTCAACTGCTAACTATGCTTTTCTTCTTGCTCGTTGTCAAATTTATCTTCAGTATCAGGAAAAACTAAGGTCGTATTCCAAGTTTTGGAATCATTTTAAATCTGAGTTTTTGGATGGCTTTGAACCTGCTAGTTTGTCCGGGGTGCAAACCTCCTCGGATCACTTTGAAGCTGCTAGTTTGTCCATGGTGCAAACCTTATCAGATTGCTTTGAAGCAGCTCGTTTGTCTGTGGTGCAAACCTCCTGAAGCTCTGAGTTCGCCGTGGTACTATTTTCAAGGATGAGAAGCCATCTAGCTTCTATAGAGGCATGCCGGAGGACTATCTTTTTCATCTTTTCCGCCGAGGTAACATCAAAAGGTTGATACTCTCTGTAGAAAGAACTTGAGAGGCGGGAAACTAATTGTTTTGAGAGGATGCGATGCGATGCGATGCGATGCGATGCTAAGAGAGTGAGAGAGTTAATTATTATTATTATTTTTTTTTTGTCCCTCTTTTCTACCTAACAATAAGTACATTACAGATTAAGATATCCATAAGGAGTTGAATAGCAATTTTTATTAATTTTTCCTTTTCCTTTTCCCCATTTTTGGCCCCAAAAATTGGCTGGGGAAAAATTAACAGGGATTTATGTTTGGTACAAGAAAATGGCATGGATTGTGGTCATTTCTGTGTCTTTTTTTCGCTTAAAGTTTTTTGCTTTTTTCTTTCTTCTTATGCTCGCATTCAGTTGAGTTATTTCAGAAGGAATAAGGTAGAATTAGATAGGCCAATGTGAAGTTTACAAATGAGAGGTAACGAGTTGGAAGTGAAACTAGCGTATTCTATGGAATTGATGTTTCAAGGCAGGCACTTTATAAAACCCATCTTGCTGCAGGTTTCTGTAGAGCATGAATGAACAGCTTATTGTTATCTCAATTGCTGTGATGTTATTTTACTGCTAGAGCTCTTCATGGTGAAACTGAGTTGCAGCAGAGGAGATTGTTTAATTTCACTAGTTAAAATTCCCATGCGCCAAGTGCCTGTTAGATTGGCATCATATGGATAATTTTCTTGTAATTTTAATCATGAATTATTGCTTAGTTATTTGTGAAATATTGTGGTACATGTTTTGTTAGTTTTCTTAAGCTAATTCTTCTAAAACTAAACTTCATTCTTTCGGCAATGCTTATCTTCTTTTATTTATTTTTATCGAACATATATTTATGTTCAAACTTGGTTTGATTAGTGGGCACATAAGCACGTACAAGATTTCACCGAAGCCTAGCTTCGAGCTTTTTCGAGCTCTTTTACAACCCTACAGTTTACACGGAGAATATTAAAAAAATGCCAACTCATTTGTAGTAATCCAAATCCAAATATGAAACAAACATTGGACCTGGCATACCCAATTGGATCACTTCACCAGATAAACTAATTGCATACGACAACATGATTTGTAACAAAATGCAGGTTCATGTTTAGGGGAAAAAAAAAATTTATTCAGGCATAAATTACTATTACTACTAATATAACATCTTTACTAACCACCAGTTTCTTAGTTAGTGGATTGTAGAGCTTGTATGTCTTCGACTCCTAGCTATATCCGATAAAAATGCATTTTTTCACCATGATTCTCAAGCTTCTTCCTTTTGACTTCAGGTACTTGAGCATATGCAACAAACTTAAAAATTTGTAGGTGTGCGACATTAAGCGTGTAACTGCTCCATGCCTCTTGAGGAGTCTTTCTCTTCACTTGCTTCTTCGGGCATCGGTTGAGCAAGTAAGTTGAACACGCCACAGTTTCCACCCAAAACTGCTTCAACAACCCATTTTCTTTGAGCATTGGTTCTTGTCATGTCAAGAATGGTGCGGTTCTTTCTTTCTGTGATGCCATTCTGCTGTGGTGGGTAGGCAGTAGTAAACTGCCTCTTTATGCCTTACTCCCTGCAATATTCTGAAATCACCTAGAGGGGGGTGAATAGGTGATAGTACTAATCTAGAAACTAAATGCGGAAGCTAAAAAACTATTTTGCAACACACTTAATACAACCAACAAGTGTAGCTGAATTCCCCGTGAAGGGCTGTGGACTAACTCCTCTTGATTCCCCTAGATAAGGGTTGAGGTGCTATATGAAGCTCTTGTGGTTAAGTACAAGTGAGGCACACACAAACAAACCAAGCATATAAGGATAAGCAATATGAATGATGCAAGGCACAACACAAGCAATGAATGATATGACAATATGAATGATGCTTTGCACAAATAAAAGAGAGAGGGTTAAGAGACAATGGATCAAACGCAAAGACAATGATATGTTTCGAGGTTCGAGCCCCTAACTCTACGTCCCCGCCTTCACCGAGAAGGATTTCTAATCCACTATAGGAGTACCGAACTCCTCTCTCAACCTTACAATGCCACCGAGGCAATACAACCAATCCACCTCTACCGAAGAGGGATAAGGCCCGTAGCCAACAACCAACTCAATCACCTCTACCGAAGAGGGATACAAACCAATACCACTCCGATCAACCTCTACCAAAGAGGGATACAACAAAACAAGGAGGGTTTACAACTTGGAGGCTTAATCAACCTCAAACACTTCTCTTTTTCCACAAACAAAGATCCTAATAGATTAGGATAGAAGATATAGCTCAAGTGTAGAAAACTAGGTGTTTGGAAAACCAAAAACTCAAAGAAATAATCTTGGGAAAACTCTTGAAGATAATGAAAATGAAGAACAAACACAAATCTCCCAAAATACTCTTTTCTTTGATTTTTCCAAAAACCTAAAACAAATAAGATTGGAAGATTAAAGCTCAAAAACACTTTTGAAAACTTGTTTTAAACACTAGACAAACACTGAAAATTTTCTTGTCAAAGGTCTTGTCAAAACCCCCAAAGAGATGGGGTTTATATAGGCCAAAAAGAAAACTAGCCGTTAGGCTGATCTGTCAGCCTGACAGGCTTGCGGTCGGCCGCCCGGTCGACCGCCAACGGTCATAAATATGACCGTTGGGCCATCCCGGTCGACCGCCCGGCCGACCGCCCAGATACAGAGAGCAGAGCTCTCTGGTCCGGTCGACCGCCCGGTCGGCCGGCCCAGTGTCTGCCAGACGTGCACAAAGCTGTGCACGTCGGTCGACTGCAACGGTCGACCGGCCTTTGGTGCGGTCGACCCGTGCGGTCGACCGACCTGGCATGTCAGCCACATTCTGGGTCAGAAAAACAGGTTTAAAATATTTTCAGAAATTCTTTTATCTCTTCTAAAATTCCATAAAACTTGTCTTAACATTTTATATTGAAACACAAACTTGTGATAAAAATTTCAATACAATATAAAACATTTGGAATCATTTTTGTGTCTTGCAAATTTTATCAAAAACTAAAACTTGTATTTTATCAAACTTAGATTTTTCAATACATGAATAGGAAAGTCAAAAAGAGTTTGTATAAGAAGTTTAAGCATGCATGTATAACTAGAATACATCTACTATACATATAAACCATTTAAACTTGTTTTGATCAATCTATTCATGAAAATCAATTCCAAAACATAAAACGTGTGTGTATTGTGCACTTGAGCATATCAACTATACTAAGCTTTACACATGGATTAAAACACATTAAAACTAAACTAGGATACCTAAGTCTTCTTGACGATCTTCAATCTTCAAGTCGGCTTGGTCCAAAACACCGTGATCCAACGAGCAAGGCTATGTATCATCTTGATGCTCAGGCCCTGGAATCACTATGAAAAGCTTCTAAACTCCTTGTTGAAGCTAATCACCAACTAATATCTTGATAAATGATCTGAGACTAAAAACACAAGAATATTAGTAAACATAACTACATGAGTTAATCATCATCAAAACTAGAGTGGAAGGCCTCTGGGCCGACAATCTTCCCCCTTTTGATGAAGACAAAACTCATGGAGTTATATATGCATGGATTAAAGTTAAGCTTCAAGGAAGCTCCCCCTTAACTCATGCATAAACAAATAAACATAAATATGCAATAAATATGAAACATGAAACATGCATAGATATGCATAAACAATAAAACATGTTCTTATACCAAATGAAATTTACAAAAACAAAACATGTTCTAGATACCAATTAAACTTAATATATGCAAAAACATAAGTATGCATATAAAACTCATATAAAACTCAAAATCTTTCTCCCCATTTTTGTCAATCATCAATAAAGGGGTAAAAATAAAAGCAAAACAATAAATTTTTCTCCCCCTTTTGTTCGAAACAAAGAATCAACAAAAGGGTCAAAAATCATAAAAACAATGTTCTCCCCCTTTTGTCTAAAACAAAAAGAATATCAATAAGGGGTTACAATCAATTAAGATATCAATTTAAATATGTCAATGAAGTGCATATTGATACCAATAAAAAGTGAACATAAAAATAAAATCTTGATACCAATTGATAAGTAAACAAATAACATACCAATGGTAAATAAACAATCTTGATACCAATTGAAATTATTATTCTTTTTAAACATATGATACCAAATTGAAATTATTATTTTCTGTCATAAAGCAAGGGAGTGGAAATACAAATACCAATTGAAATATGAAAATCGAAATTTCTCCCCCTTTATGAAATACAAACTAAACACATGCATAAGCTTGATTAAGAATACCAATTGAAAAACTAATCAATTGAAATATGATAGTCATTAAATTTTCAAGCTTAGTGATAAGGAAAGGAGTAGGGGAGTAGAATTGCACTAATATTCAACAAAAGAGAGAAGGTTTAGAAACAACCTTAGGTGCTTACTCACTCCAAAATGTATTCACAATGTTTAATATACTCCTTCCGAATCACCGTAGTAGCATAGCTAATACGGGTCGATCCTCAGGGAGAGCTCGCGATAGAAGCTTTAACGGTTGAATGATGAAGAAAGAAAACAAGTGTTCTTCTATGTTCAAAAGAATGAAAAAGACATGGAAAAATAGGTGAAAGAATTTGTGGTGGATTTGTACATGAAAATAAAAACGATGGAAAGAAAATGAAAAGAACTCGAAAAAAAAGATTTGCTTTAGAAAGAATACTAAAAGAAGGAAAACTTGTAAAAGACTTTTTAGATGGAAGAAGCCATGACTAGCTAACCTTTCTAATTTGCTAACTTACTAATCTCCATTATGGTGATGCATGCCTCATGTTGATTCATCGGCAAATGCTTGTCTTGCTTGTTGGTCAAGTTACTTTCCCTCTTGATGGATGGGTGATCTTCTTGGACTTGTCTTGTAGCCTCATTGATTTCATCGGCTCTCAAGATAGAATTTCAATGGTGGAATCGAGGAATGTCACTCAAGGGATGCTAAGGAAGAAGATACAATATTCATTAGTCATTCAAGGCCATACATCAAGTTAGCATTGAAGTAAGAAAGTTGTACAACAAATAGCATATGGTTGGTGCTCCATCTCCATGTTCCATCAAGGCACTTGTTCTAAAGACAAGGCTCTAAATGAGGCACACATGAATCATATGGAATTACAACAAGAATTTGCCAAGAATGAAAGTAACCCATCGGGGATGAAAGAGACTCAACATTTGCAAGATTAAAAGTTAGCAATCACCCAAGAGTTAGAAGTTAGCAAAGTTAGTGGTTAACTAGTCATGTTAGAAGAAGTTAGCTATCCATTACAAGAGAAGGAAAACAACAATTCATGGTGAAGTAAAAGTGCAATGAAAGTAAAGTAAGAAGAAAGTAAATGCAAGAAATGTAAAGCACTAGAAATTGCAATAGATGAGAAGGGAGATTGGATTAATCCTTGCTTCAAGTTGTCACACCTTGGATTACAAGCTTTCACTCTCTCTCTCTCTCTCTCTCTCTCTCTCTCTCTCTCTCTATCTCTCTCTTGCAGAATTTTCTAGGAGGAAGAAGAAGAATAAGAGCACAAAAACCTAGAGAAAAAACCTAAAAATTACAAGCTCTTTCCTCTAATCTCTCATTCTTTTCTCGCAGAGTCCTGGGGTCTATTTATAGGCTTCAGAGGGAGAGGCTCCAGAATCCAGACAGTTGGAGAAATCTCGGGCTCAACGGCCAGATAACTGCCGCGGATCCGCGGCCAGAGCCGCGTTTTCGCGGCAGAATCTTGGCCGTTGCGCCAGAGATTTCTGTTGCCAGTTTGTTACGTTCTGTTAGCCACGTGGATCTTCTAGAATGATGACTGGGCGCGTGGATGTCTCCAGATCCTGGGCTCAACTCTTGGGCTTCTCTTTTGGGCCTTGATTAATCCCCTTTAATTCTTGATAATTCATGGATTATAGGCCTCTTCTCCATTAATATTGGACCTGCAAAAATAGAGAGAAAAAGAGTAAAAAAAACACATTTTTATTGATATAATGCATGGTATGGATGTGGAAAAATATGCAAAACTGAATAACAATCACTTAGCATAAACAAAATTTTGTGCTCAAAATATAGGGATATAATAAGCACAAATAAAACATATATGTATGAAAAATTAGATACCAATTGAAATTGATACCATTTGAAATGTAAGCATACATACATAAAAAATATATGAGTATACAAAAATGTCAATATTGATACCAATTGAAAGAATTCAATGATACCAATTGAAACAACAATAATATCAAATGTATATCTCATATTCCTATCCTCCCAATCATGGTTCAAGTTTAAATGATTTTCATTTTAAAGCATACATAAACATGATCTCCCATCCATCCGCCCGTGGAAGGTAGGGGTTTTCAAAATATATGTTTGAAAATTATGTATGTTTGAAAAACACTACCATAATGAAGAATACGAACTAGTCAAAATGGAAAAACTTGTTGACTAGTACGAAATCCTTCAAGCAAGGAATAAAACAAAATAGTTTTTCATAAAACATGAAATCCACATGATAGTCAACACTCTAATCCAATTTAGCATAAATATGACTCATGAAAACAAAACATGAGTAAACAATAAATGTGAGTGTACATAAAATGTGAAGATCATAATCATGAAAATGGCAATTAAGCTCAATATTCCTTAAAACATGAAAAATCATCAAAACTATTTAATCTTCAAGGTATATGTATGTCTTATACAAACTAAGGTATACATACATATCCAAACACAACGAGTCCACAAAGATATATGCATGAAGGCACGTGGCTCAAAGGATGTATATGTATAACAATAGTTTGGATAAAATAGACATATACATGAAGTTAAACAAAAATCATAAAACAATTCCAAAAAGGGAATACAAGTTTAAAATGCATGGATCATCAAAATTAGACTATACTAGCACATCTAATGGGTTCAAATAAGCATTAAAGCACAAACATATATAGATTTATTTGTGGTCCACTATATGTACAAGTATAAATCCTAGTCTTAATGAAAACTAACATTTAAACAAATATTCAAATCATGAAGTATCAAAAACAAGATATAAATCATCATGACAAAAACTAAACATGATTATTATGTAAATCCACATGTTATTAAGCCTATGATAAACATGATAGCTAAACAAATACGAGAACACAAAATAATAATCCATATTAAACATGGGTGTCTCAAAAGCTATACATGCATGTCAAGGATCTAATAAACATGGCATTTTCATAATAATTTACAAACAATAAAACATGCTATAAACAATCAGTCATGAAAAGCATGCAAACAATAATTAGGAGCTAGAGATCGTTACCAAAACCTTGAAGGCAACTCTCCAAGTCTCCAAAACATGGTGGTCATCTCCACCAAACATCCCTTGAAAGTGATGCATCCAAAAGGGTTCTCTTTAAGTACGGAACGCATCCACTCCAAGGTACGGCTACTCTCACGTCATGTGAGAGCCCACACCTACATCATAAACACGAGGGGTGATCTTTGGTACCCATATCCTATTGGGTCCATGGGGGTTAGTCCCTTCTCTAACCCAAACAAATTTATTTGCTAAATTACCATCATGTATTCTATCAAAGCAAAATTTAGCAAAGTGGCCCTTACGTCCACAATGTGTATAAGTGTACACATGAGCATACATAGTGGAATAGGTGTGTGCGTGAGGAGCATGTGTATGTCGTGTATGGTGTGCATGCATAATAGATGGAATTTGTTTCTTGCGAAATAAAGTTTCCAAACGTGTATGACCTAAAACACATTGGCTCAAAGTGGAGCCCAAACAATCAACACTCTTCTTTAACAAACATATATCATCATTAATCCTAGAAGAAGAGGTGTGGCATGCAACGGGTGTGCTAGATGGAACTACCCTAGCATGGCAAACATGTGCATTTATTTTATTTTGCAAAGAATCATTTTTCTTTAAACAAACATCTAAATCATTTGAAATAGAAATAATTTTATTTTTCAAAGCAACATTCTCTTTTAAAACAAAATCAACTTTTGAAGACAAATTTTCATTTTTCTTCAAAAGTGTTTCACAATCATTTTTAGATTTTAAAAATTTGTTTTCTTTTAGTGCAAGATCAAGTTGAGACCTTAATGAATCCCTTTCATTATAGACCCCAACCTTCTCTTGCAAAACCTTGTCAAGTTTAGAAAGTTTTTCATTTTCTTTATTTAAAGCAAATGTCTTCTTTTTCAAAATGTTATATTTTTCAATTAATTTTTCACAAATAATTGAAAGTTCTTCATTTAAAGCATGGGCATCAATATGATCATCACATGAAGAACTAACACTATCATCACAATCTAAGTGGGGTTCCGAATGTACCTCAAGGGAGTCATTCCCTTGGACCATCAAGCATTGTGAGTCGGATTCTCCACTAGACTCCTCCGGTTAGATTGGCAATTGAAGCTTGGAGGTGGTTGTGGTTGTCAACATGTTCCACACTGCAAATGCGGAATCAAAGTTAGAAGCAAGCATAAGATATTCTTTATTTAATGTGCTTCTAATGGCCTCAAGGGCTAGTGCATTGGCCCCCATATGATTGCTATCACTAAGGTAGAATTCCTTGGTAATGGCAAGATGAACCTTATATCCTAGGGCTTGTAGGTAAATGGACATCTTATTCTTCCAAACAACAACGTTGGAAGGGTCAAACATAGGTGGGGTCATGAAGTCCATGGGTCCAAACTATATGTATGCAAACAAGTAAATGCAAACAAGATTAGCAAACAAGGATCTCACTCCTAGGATGTTAAGCCTAAGTATCAGGAGCGTAGGCTCTGATACCAATTGAAATCACCTAGAGGGGGGGTGAATAGGTGATAGTGCTAATCTAGAAACTAAATGCGGAAGCTAAAAAACTATTTTGCAACACACTTAATACAACCAACAAGTGTAGCCGAATTCCCCGTGAAGGGCTCTGGACTAACTCCTCTTGATTCCCCTAGATAAGGGTTGAGGTGCTATATGAAGCTCTTGTGGTTAAGTACAAGTGATGCACACACAAACAAACCAAGCATATAAGGATAAGCAATATGAATGATGCAAGGCACAACACAAGCAATGAATGATATGACAATATGAATGATGCTTTGCACAAATAAAAGAGAGAGGGTTAAGAGACAATGGATCAAACGCAAAGACAATGATATGTTTTGAGGTTCGAGCCCCTAACTCTACGTCCCCGCCTTCACCGAGAAGGATTTCTAATCCACTATAGGAGTACCGAACTCCTCTCTCAACCTTACAATGCCACCGAGGCAATACAACCAATCCACCTCTACCGAAGAGGGATAAGGCCCGTAGCCAACAACCAACTCAATCACCTCTACCGAAGAGGGATACAAACCAATACCACTCCGATCAACCTCTACCAAAGAGGGATACAACAAAACAAGGAGGGTTTACAACTTGGAGGCTTAATCAACCTTAAACACTTCTCTTTTCCACAAACAAAGATCCTAATATATTAGGATAGAAGATATAGCTCAAGTGTGGAAAACTAGGTGTTTGGAAAACCAAAAACTCAAAGAAATAATCTTGGGAAAACTCTTGAAGATAATGGAAATGAAGAACAAACACAAATCTCCCAAAATACTCTTTTCTTTGATTTTTTCAAAAACCTAAAACAAATAAGATTGGAAGATTAAAGCTCAAAAACACTTTTGAAAACTTGTTTTAAACACTAGACAAACACTGAAATTTTTCTTGTCAAAGGTCTTGTCAAAACCCGCAAAGAGATGGGGTTTATATAGGCCAAACAGAAAACTAGTCGTTAGGCTGATCTGTTAGCCTGACAGGCTTGCGGTCGGCCGCTCGGTCGACCGCCAACGGTCATAAATATGACCGTTGGGCCATCCCGGTCGACCGCCCGGCCGACCGCCTAGATACAGAGAGCAGAGCTCTCTGGTCCGGTCGACCGCGCCGGTCGGCCAGCCCAGTGTCTGCCAGACGTGCACAAGGCTGTGCACGTCGGTCGACCGCAACGGTCGACCGGCCTTTGGTGCGGTCGACCCGTGCGGTCGACCGACCTGGCCTGTCAGCCACATTCTGGGTCAGAAAAACAGGTTTAAAATATTTTCAGAAATTCTTTTATCTCTTCTAAAATTCCATAAAACTTGTCTTAACATTTTATATTGAAACACAAACTTGTGATAAAAATTTCAATACAATATAAAACATTTGGAATCATTTTTGTGTCTTGCAAATTTTATCAAAAACTAAAACTTGTATTTTATCAAACTTAGATTTTTCAATACATGAATAGGAAAGTCAAAAAGAGTTTGTATAAGAAGTTTAAGCATGCATGTATAACTAGAATACATCTACTATACATATAAACCATTTAAACTTGTTTTGATCAATCTATTCATGAAAATCAATTCCAAAACATAAAACGTGTGTGTATTGTGCACTTGAGCATATCAACTATACTAAGCTTTACACATGGATCTAAAACACACTAAAACTAAACTAGGATACCTAAGTCTTCTTGACGATCTTCAATCTTCAAGTCGGCTTGGTCCAAAACACCGTGATCCAACGAGCAAGGCTATGTATCATCTTGATGCTCAGGCCCTGGAATCACTATGAAAAGCTTCTAAACTCCTTATTGAAGCTAATCATCAACTAATATCTTGATAAATGATCTGAGACTAAAAACACAAGAATATTAGTAAACATAACTACATGAGTTAATCATCATCAAAACTAGAGTGGAAGGCCTCTGGGCGAACATATTCTTGAAACAGATTCGAGATATTCTCACCACCTCAATCAGGTTAGAGAGTTATTAGTCTATGGCCACTCTCCGCTTCAACAAGAACTTTAAAATTCTTGAAGGTAGTAAAGACAACAGATTTTTCTTTAAGAATGTACATTCACAACTTTCTACTGAAATCATCAATGAAGGTAATAAAATATCTATTACCTCCTAAAAACACGGGATCTAGTGGTCCGCAGATGTCAGTATAAACAAGTTTCAATGGTGCCTCCGCTCTCCACGACTTTCCACTGGGAAAAAGAAATCGTGCTTGCTTATCAATTATGCAAACTTCACAAGTGTGACTTGGCGGATCGATTGATGGTAAACCTCATACCATGCCGATTGTAGATAATAGCTTGAGACCGCCGAAGTTTAGATGACCAAAGCGAAGATGCCACCTCCATGACTCATTCTTCACGAGTCCTTGAAAACACTTTTCAATTTCCGTGTTTAGATGCAAGGGAAACATGCGGTTCCTTGTGATCTTAACACAAGTTATGAGATCTCCTTTTGCATTTTCCAGCTAAAGATGGTTGTTTTCTATATATACTTTATATCCTTTTCGAGTAATTGACCGATGCTGAGAATATTACTATTCATGTTTGGAATATAATAAACATCGGAAATATAGTTGGGCTTACTATCCTTTTGGTAGATTTTGATCTTCCCATTGCCTTCAACAGGGAGTTTTGAAGAGTCTCCCAAGCCCACACTTTCATGAACTCCTTCTGCGAGTTTCATGAAAAGTTCTTTCTTCCCACATATGTGGTTGCTAGCACCCGAGTCAAGGTACCAAACATCATTCTGAACACTTGAATCATCATAAGTAAGAAGAAGAGTAGAGTTATTACCCACATCATTTGTTGCTTCAGCGAGATTAGTAAGATCCTCAGTTCTGTGCCAGCAATCCGAGGTGTAGTGTCCAATTTTTTGATAGTTGTAACATTGTACGTTCTACTTGTTTCCACTTTCAGATGTAAATCTTCCCCGATTGTTTCATCCTCGACCTCTGAAGCTTTGAAACTCCACTTGATTTTGAGTGGTTCATTGTTGGGAATCACGTCCGCTGCCTCTACCACGACCACGACCTCTACTATGTGAGGCTCGATCATTTAGAGTCAGCTTTGACTCCTAATTCTTGTTCCAAAGCTATGGAACTAGTCTTCTTTTTCATGCATTGCTCATGAACCTGGAGAGATCTCAAAAGCTCCTCTATTGAGATCTCATCCAAATTCTTGGACTCCTCAATTGTCGCCGCTACGTTCTCGAACTTTGATGTGAGGGATTAGAGCAATTTCTTCATCACTCAGATGTCCTCCATCTTCTCTCCATTTCTCCTCATTTTATTCACAATTAGAAGTAATCGTGCATAATAATTGGAAATTTTTTCTTCATCTTTCATTTGAGCGGCTTCAAGATCGCCCCTCAAAGTTTGGAGGTGAATTCGCTTCACTCGCTCGACTCTTTTGTAGATGGTAGCAAGGATTTCCAATGCTTCCTTACTCGCTGTTGCTTCGGCAACTCTCTCGAAGGTAGACTCGTCGAACCCTTGATAGAGTAGAAAATGAGCCTTGCTATCCTTCTTTCTTTACTCTCTAAGAGCCTTCTTCTCTTCGGTGGTATAGGCGGCTTCTGCTTCCTGTGTGGGTTCCTTGAACTCATCAAAGATTAGCTCCCACAGCTCTTGAGAACCAAATAGAGCTTTCATCTGAATTGACTAACTCTCATAGTTATCTTTCAATCACTTGGGTACTTGTGAATTGACGAGATTGTTGGTGGAGGCCATGAGGAGAAGTGGAAATAAAAAAATTGAATTGGCTCTGATACCAATTGATGTATACTAGTCTACGGACTAATATACTGTAATCTAAAATTTTAAAAACTTAAAAAAAATATAATAATGCTTGGTCCAATGTTTAATGAGAAGAATTAACTTGAATGAAAATTCATATTGGCTCTCAGCCTATTGCTCACACCGCTGAGTTGAGTTGCCTCGTTTTCGCAACACTGTTTGTCATTTCAATGCTTGATTTGCGTATCTTCTTTTGTAATTGCAAGAGGTTTTTCGGTGGGCTTCAGCACCAAGTTACTCCCATTTTGTTTACAGACACGTTTTAAAAAAATGCCAGCTCATTTTTAGTAATCCAAATCAAAATATGAAACAAACATGGGACCAGATTAGATCACTTCACCACATAAACTAATTGCATATGACAACATGATTTTTAACAGAATGCAGGTTCTTGTAAAAAAAGAAGAGAATTTATTCAAGTATAAATCACCACTACTACTACTAAGGTACAACACGTACATATACCTGATTTCATAAACAAAACTAAAACTAAAATGTAACAAGGACTATTAATGCCTATCACAACTATACTAACAAAGCATGGAAAGGTTGGTGGTGCCTCAGGTTGAGAGGTGGCTTTGACCACAATTTCTGTGATTTGCCTTCTCTTCAACAACCTGGGAGAAGGGAGAGGGACTGAGCTTTGTCTTCTCTTGAGTAACTTAGAAGAAGGCAGGGGCACTAAGCTTGGAGAAGGTGCAGCTTTGTTGAGGAGCTTTGTCGGACTTGGAAGTGAGCTTGGGGAGGGAGAGGAATACATGAAGGAGGGACCAGCGAATAACTCATTCTCCTCGTGGCCAAGCAAATGGTTTGCATTTTCAGTGGGCTCTGGCACCTCGGATCTCCGTTGCGGAATGATGTATTTCGCTTTCACCGGCATTGCTAATCCTTTGCTAGTATCAACAAAGAGGAGAAGAAGAGAATAAAATTATTGAGTGTGAGCATGGAGTGTGATTCAACTATATATAGGGGTTCAACATCCCTAATCCTTTGCTAGTTAGGTTGATCCAAAAAGGAAACTTACTTTAGTCCTAATCCTAATCGTAGTGGGTAACTGAGGTCCAATAAAAAAAATATTTATTGATCCTATTAGGATTAGGATAAAACATAAAAGTTTGACATTACGCCTGATTATTACACACACACACACACACACACACACACACACACACACACACACACACACACACACACACACACACATATATATATATATATATATATATTATATGTATTGTTGTTTAAGTGCTGCACACAGACAGCCCAAAAAGGTGTTCAGGTTAGGGGTGTGCAGAGTTCGGTTATAACCGAAATAACCGACCAAAAACCGAAACCCGAACCCGAACCGAACCGAACCGCTCTAATTCGGTCGGGTTTCGGTTTTGTGTTCCAAAACCCGAATAGACCGAACCGAACCGAATTTCTCACTCTATATATTAACCTACTCAAATTCAATTTAGTGAATCATATAGTTCATAATAAAAACTGGTGGAAGCTTATCTCATTAGTTTTTGTAATATCATCTTTTCTATGTCGAATATGTGAAAGCAATATTAAGTACACCATCACAATTGAGAATAATATTTATATTAATATAGTTCTTTTTTTCATTCTTATCATTAAAAGTTAGTAATAATTATATGAGTTTTGATATAAGAGCTTAAATACGGTGTAAAAGTTTTAGAATATGAAATTTTCAATTCACATTAAGCTTAGAATCTTTTTCTTATTTCTAATTTGGGTAATAGATATTTGAGATTATAACATTAAAGGATGATAACATAATGGTGATTAAAAAATGTAAGAAATGATGGCAATATATTGACCTAACCGAAAAAACCGAAAAACCGAACCGAACTGAGTTGATTCGGTTCGGTTCGGTTACTAAGTCTAATCGGTTCGGTTCGGTTTTGCAAAAATTAGCAAAAACCGAACCGAACCGACCGATGCTCACCCCTAGTTCAGGTAGGAGAAACAGCATGCTACACTGATGAAGATGATGAAGGTTCTTTCGTTGGAGAATCTGATTTTATAGAAGTAGATTTCCCTGTGCCAGCCTCTAAAGTATCAAGTTGTTCTGGAGCACGAGAGCTGGAAGCGCCGGTTGTTCTCATCAGCCTCTGGTGGCTTGGCTTGAAAGCTCAAAGCACCCAATCGGATCCGTCCACCCCAACGTCGTCGACTCCGGCGCATCAACCCCCCTCATCCCGCAGGGCCTCACCGAGCCCTCATCGCAGCCGACTTGGACCCGCAGCTGACTCATCGAGCCCTCAAAGTAAGCGCCCTCGTCGCGCTCAATGTCGCTGCACGCCTCGCCAAGCCCTCGTCGCAGCCAACCTGGGCCCGCAACAGACTTGTCGAGCCCTCGATGAGCGCGCCCTCGCCGCACAATTCGTAAGGATAAATACATAGCAGCATGCTAATAACAGGAACACTGACATATATAACAAAGAAAAAGAATAATAATGCTCATGAAATTTACAAAGAGAGAGATATTAGACTTTGTTGACAAGGAATGGTGTCAGCGTGGGCAGTAACCAAGTGCAAAAGCCAGGGGTGGGGCTGAGGATAAAACCAATTGCGCCCACTGAGGAGGAAGAAGACTTGCAGTACTATAATCAATCAGGTTTGCAACTGTAACTTGAGAGATGAGATCAGAATTATAGACAGCTGGATAAACAATAAACGCCCGTGGGAGTAATGATGCATCAAACAGCAAGCAAATTGAGGAACTATCCCTCACTGACTGGGTCCGAAGGTGAGATCTCTTAAGAGCACAAAGCTGAAGACCACACAGAGCAGGAGAGCAATGTGTTCAAGGAACAGAGCTGAAGACCACACAGAGCAGGAGAGCAATGTGTTCAAGGAACTGCCAATGGGTTTGACCATACTTAGCTCTCATGACGAGCGGGCCAAAAGGCAGCCAAATGTTGTAGCAGATTGTTGAGCTGCTTAGCTTGGAAGGAGAATGCAACATGAGGTAATCTTCTGATATTCAGGCCGCCAACAGATTGTGGAAGACAGATTTTATGCCAAGCAACCGGTGGCTGTTTCCTGTGTATTCCTGATGACCAAAGAAATTGTCTAACTATTTGCTCCATTTCCAGATTTGTTCGAGCTGGAAGAGGAGAAGCTCGTAGTACATGCACGGATATGGCAGTAAGAAACAGCCTGGCAGATTCACTACACGAGCAGGGAAGGAAAGCAACTGGGCAGCCCAATGACGAAGACTGTGACGAAGGCGAGAAATAATTTGTTGAAAGTGGCATTGTCTGGGCTGTGTAGCAGAGATTGGACTCCCAAATGATCTACCGGACCTGGAGAAGGTGGTTTATGAAAAAGTTTGATAGCAGTAAGATAGAAGTTAAGATGGACCTGATCAATGTTGCAGTAGAGGATAGATTTATGTAGATTCAGTTTTTGCCTGAAATGAAATGATGGTACAAGTTTGCAGGACATTAGTAAAGGCCGGGTATTCATCAGGAGTAGCCTTGCCCATATTTAGTGTATCATCTGCACAAATGTGATGGATAAGATGAAGATCAGAGGCAGGGAACTGGATCCCTGAACTGAAGCCTGGTGCAACATATCAGAAAGCACATTGGTGCAAGTCACAAATAGCAATGGTGCCAGAGGGTCACCCTGGAGAATGCCATTAGTCGGTGAAATGAATGGACGACGATGGCTATTAAGCAAGATGAAATATTGTATATAGTGAAGGCATGCAGAAATCCAAGAGATCCATTGAGGGTAGCCTTATGCTTGCACAACTGCGAGAATGAAATCCCAACCATGCATGATTCAGCTGCAATATCAAATATTTTGGACAATGTCTGAGGCCAAATATAAGTAAATATCAGATCAATATATATAAAAAAAAAAAAAAAAAAAGCTACCAACACATAGTTCAGCTACATTATCAAATTTGAGACCAAAATAACACGTTTGAGGGCAAATATAAGTTAATATTTGACATCAAAATCAGAAAAACAAGCTGCAATGACATAGTTCAGCTGCAATATCACAATTGACACCACGATCACAAATTTGACACGAAAATTTAGTTAACTATTGATAACAAAATCACAAAAGAAGTTGCGAACACATTGTTGAGGTCCAATACTACATTTGAGAAAATCATAAAATTGACACTAAAATTGAAGTTCATATTCCAAACCAAATTCAGAAATCAAGCAGTGAAACACTAAGGTGCAATACTACACTTGAGAACCAAATCCTACAGCTAAGACCAATTAAAATGTCATATCAGAGACCATAAACAGAAAAGTTGACTGTGAACACATATTTGATACCAAATAATCAAGGATAATTATGCTAAATGGTTCAGAAATGGCCGAGTATCATTTACTTCATGGGGGAGAGCTGCACAAGTTTGCCTCTTTATCCCCAAAACATCATATTAATGGCCTATCACCACAGCCTACCGAATCCCTGATACTCAAGGTCTAGCATGAATGCACAGACCACATTCCAAATATATAAGTAACAAGATGAAATTGGCAGCAAAACTGTAAACATAACAAAACTACATTCAAAGAAGAAAAACTTATAAATTTAGAGGATGTAATAGAATAGCTCAGACCAAAATCATATGAAGAAGGTATGAACATGGTAAAGGGGTAAAAACTTCATATATCAAAGGCCAAAAATGAAATTTAGATATAGTTGAAAGGAAAGTGGAAGATAATCAGGAAAACAAGCTGCCAAGTTTGCATAGTTCAGCTGCAACACCACATTTTGAGACCGAATTAGAAGATTCACACCAAATTGAAGGTCATATTTGAGACCAAATCAGAGCATAAAGGTGAAAACAATATGAGACCAAAACCATAATTGTCAGACCAAATTTAAGAAAATATTTGAAAGCACAATCATAGATTTACTTCCAAACCCCCGTAAGCCAAAATTGTCATTTATGAAAGACCTACCATCACTGTGCACATAGTTCAACCGCAATACCACTTTCCAAATATAGAAACTGATGAGATGAAAGTGGCACAGATAATATTAACAAGTGAAAATTAATTTTACATAAGGAAAAGCTTAAGGTATTAAGTAATTTAATTTAATATTTTAAAGAAATTTCATGTAAAGGTGTGAATGAAATAAGGTAAAGTTGCAAAACTAAGCCTCCACATCCCCATATACTCCAATGTTTGATAGTTCAAAAGGCTAGCATTAATGCGCATATAGTTCAGAATAAGAGAATAGTAAGATTTGCAGTATTAATTAAAGGAAAAAAATGTGTTTGTACCCATCCTTTTCATGATTTACTTCTTTACCCCTACTTGACTTTAACTTCGTCATTTGCCTCTTTCTTTTATTTGGTATTCTTTTTTAGCCTTATATCAATTTACAGAAACCTTTAACAACCTTTTTATGTTATCTGGACTGTTTTACCCTCTGATTATTCTATATTTTATGGTAATATCATCTCACAAATTAGGTCCACTGATTAGAGGAAAGAAGAAAAGAAAAAAGGCTCATTGTTCTTGCTCATGGAGGTATCTCTCTCATTGGATCATATTCTCCAAAAAAAAAGGATCAGTGCATCAAATGCAATGCACCTTCAGAAATCCTTTATTGTTTCTTTGAAAATATATTTGATACTGTCTCTCTTCTTTGGCACATATTTTATAAATATTGGGCCAATGTTATATAATTTGAAAGGAAATAGCTGCACAAGCTTACCTCAGAATGAACGCGTACCCAATACTCAAAGACTAGCTTGAATGATAAATGCAAATACCAACAAATATCCTGAGTAAAGAGATGAAAATGGTGGCATGCTTTGCTGCAAACTGCCTCGTCAGGTTACAATATGGCATATAGACACCCCCTAGCACGTGGTCCCACACCACACAAGTTATTTTTCTTAACCTATGATAATAAGAAGAATAAAATGGAAAATAAAAAACAAATAAATATAATAACAAAAATATAAATTGTCCATGGTGTGGCCAGGGAGGGAGGTTGGACCCACCAACAACAGGTTGTTCGTTCTTCTATTTTTTTATTTAACCTCAAGAAGAAATTTGGGGTTGGTTCCGCATATAAATTATAGTAGACACTCTACAATTACTACATACATTTATCAAGTAAGTTTCTGCTTTAGCTTTCAGTACACTGCAACTAAATATATAGTGTATTATTAACTTTTTTAGAAATTGCAAATTCAGTTGTTAGTAATTGTAAGAAAGCATTTCTAATGTGATAAATTTGTGGTAAACCACGAGTTTTTTCAGTATTGTTCTATAAACAATTTTAAAATAAAGATAAAAACTTATATAAATTGTAGTTTTTACCCCCAAAAGTTTTAAGATGCTATTGCAACCTCTCTGATATTACAGCTTAAACCCTAAAAGTTTTAGTGGCAATAAGAAACATAAATAAAATAGTATTTTTCACATTTGTCACATATATTTTTCAAAAATTTCAGATTAATCTATATTGACTTTAATGTTTAAACATGTTAATAAGGTTGCAAAAAAAAGATATAAAAATCTTTATAAAATTTTAGAACCCTATTATAACATAATTTTAGTATTTCTCAAATTTTAGTTTTTATCACATTACAATTAAGAACAATAAGCAAAAAAGTGAAAGTTAAATAAATATATATTGGTTAAAGTTTAATGCATGTCTAAATTGTTATTGTAGTACGATCTTTTCAAGACTAATTGGCTAGGTCGATAGAGTGTCTAGTCGGAAATTTAGATGGTTGAGAGGTTAGTGGGCTTTACTCACTATTTATTTTAAAAACCGAACATTATTTTGTAATAATGGAATGGTTGTTGCAAAAAAAATTATTTTTCATGTGTTTTTCTTATGAGAAGGATCAAATATGATACTTTTAGTTCTTTGATTTTCTAAGAAACTTGCAAGTGAATTTGCTACCATGTGAATTTGACATTTTACATAGTTAGTAGTATTGTTTACGATGTTTCTGTTTAGTGCACTGACTAATGAAAATTGGATAATAAGTGGCAATGGAACTAAAATACCACATCAGACACTAATGGGAGAGGGCACCTCTAGATGTTGTTGGGGCCACTTATATGCCCTTATGGGTGGATATGTGAAGCTAAATATCACAAGAATGACACCAAACATGCGTTGGGGCCTCATCTAGGTATTTTTGAAGACCGAGTCTAAATGATTATATCCAAGTTCTATTATCTTTAATACTTTGTAACTTGATAGATATATTGACTTCTCTAGTGAATCCATTTAAGTACAAGTGGCAAAAACTTTAGAACACGATATTATTTAAAATGGTTTTAATATTGTGTTTTAAATATTTTTATATTGTTTATCACAATTGAATTCATTAGTAATATGTTTATCTATTTTGATTCACTAGAGAGAAGGTGTCTTACTCATTTAGCATTTAGCTCATCCACGTTTTTACCTAGTTTTCAGATTTGGAATAGACTGAGTAAAATCACGTAAGGAGATTTAGGTGCAATCAAAATTAGAAGATTTTCTTTTGTTTCATTAAGTTTCTATTTATTTCCATAGATGAGGAGCGTGGAGACAAAACTTGTATTGAAAACCTTGTCTTTTGAGACAATATTAAATTTTCAAAGTTTTATGTTTTCGAACCTTTAATAAGAATCAATAGTTTGTATATCTTTATGTTGTATTTATCGCTCTGAAGTAAGTAGTGATAGGCTTAGCATGGGTGTGAGATCCTTCTTGTACACATGTAGCTTATGGGACAACTCCAACCTTTTGAGGAGTGGGGGCGTTACGGTGAACGTTCTCAACGTGAGCACGAATTCGATTTTAATGAAGCTTCAACTAGGAAGAAGTGCAACTTGTATTCAGCTAGGAAGATGTCTGACTTGTTTTGGTTATCTTTATCATTTCTATGGTCACATGCGGGTAGGTCCTCTAGATCCTTTCCTTGTCAAAAAAAGAGATGGAAAATAAACCATCTTTAAGTGTGTACCTTTCATAACCGTGTGATGTTGTGTCTAGTCCACTTTGGCACGTTGTCTAGTCCACGTTGGCACGTCTATCACCTATGTTTGTGCAACATAGAATAGCTCTTCAAAGGACATTTGATCTAGTGTAGAAGTTGTTTTAGTTGTGGCATCAAAGAAAAAATTCATTTAATTTTTTGTATGACCCAACACTATCTTTTGAAGGGGTGGTGTATCTTTGTAAAAAAGGCTAATAAATAAAGTTTGCATAACAACATAAGCAGCTTACTTATTTACTATGTGCCTCCACTAGATGAAATTCTTGGTTTGATTCCACCACTAGATATGGCAAGCATTAGCAACCTTATATGTTTGAACAATGAAGACAATCATGTTTGGTAAATTAATTTCTTTTCAAAGCCTCTAAGAACTTAAATTGGGATTAATATCAGTCACTTTGTTTTATCCCATTTAGGTGTCTTGTTTATGGATTTAGGTGCCTTGCCAGCATTACAGTCATAATATTTAGCATAAAGCAATAATTAGGGCAAAGAAAAAGATGGGTTTCTGAATAATTTATATGCTCATAACCATGTAAATGAAGGAAATTCAATACAACACATGGATACTTAGTGTGAATATATAAAAGTGAGTGTTCAATATGAATATATAAAATATCCACATAATTTTTTATTTGCACTTGGTACCTTTAGTTCTCATCTAAAAAAAGAAAGAACATTGCAGGACTAAGAGAAGATGAATTAGCTTCCCCCCGCACTGGCTCAGCATCTCGGTATGCTTTTCTTGGCTTTTCTTGGGCAGAGGAAACGGATGATTTTTTGTCCAGGTTCGTGTGGGATGTGTCCATCTGAAGTACCACTCCCCCGATGAGGGGCAATTTAGAGACCTCAAATTATCTTGGCAATAAGAATGAGAAGAAAATTTCCCTCTTAATTCCTTTGGTGGTAGAACAAACTGGGGGTAGAACTGAACTAATCTCCTCAGGCCTCAAAGATTGCATCCCATGATACTGTCAGTAGATAATAGTGTCAGTTTTAAATATAGTGGATTAGAACCAGTAAAGAAAAAGTGACCAACAAACAGAGCCGGACATGAAACTCACCATGGACATGGTAGCCATAATGAAAGTTTCGCCACCAGATAACAGCTTTATGTAGAGGGAGAGAAGTGACGTATATGTACATATATTTGATAGATAAGTCCCCTTTACAATCACTTTAAGCATTCACTGCTATCCATCCTTGCAGAGCAACGAAGCAAGTGTGGACTCTTCATTGACAATTGCTGCAAACTTTTCCCTCTTTCATCAGCAGAATAATGTTGGAATGGAGTACACATAGTACCAATACATTTATGCTTGATAGAAATTAAGCAAACACATAATAAGGACTGACTATATATGTGCCTACTCATCGCCTCAGACTGAACTTCACAGTATTCACGTGCAAGATATTTCGAAACTTTTTTGGCCGATCCAAAGTCCTGATCCCATCTCAGCCCATAGATTGATTACTTCGGTAGCCTTCAAGTAAGCATGACAAGTATTGTAAATTTGTGATGTGAGACATCTTAGCAAAAGGTTTATAATTACCTTCAGGATTGTACATGTCTTAAACTTTTTTGTTTTACCTCATTAGACTTCAGGATTGTACGTCTTAAACTTCTTGTTGCACCCACTTTTGATAAGAGACCCTGACGATTGTTCTTGACACAATTTAACAGCCACCATACTGCAGGATCTTGTGAAAGCATGTTCTTCAGCATCCTGTAAGAATTTTCACGTGATGTTCAGACCACTGACGAATGCCCAGATCAATGATGTTGTAGTTTGTATTCTCACTGTCAGATGATCCAGTAATGCATCATTTGACTTCACACTCATCCATTACAATGATGCAGCTTCATTTCAAAACTGAGCAGTTTGAGCATACCATAGATGTTCTCATATTGTACATGGCCTCTGTCTCCAGACACAAATTCCTGCAAAGCACCATCAATCTCTACAGCACTGAATCCAGGACTCTTCTTTATCCCGAGAGACTTCATCATGTTCCGCACTTTCACCGCTCCATCCCATCTCCCAGCAGAAGCATATGTATTTGACAGGAGCACGAAATTGGAATCTGTCTTAGGCTCCAACTCTACCAAATAACCCATCAACTTTTCTGCCAAACCAATATTTTCATGCACCCTACAAGCAGCAAGCAGTGATCCCAGCACAACCTCATTTGGCCCCATGACCGGCATCATGCTTCCCACCAAGGGCATCGCCTCCTCTAGCCGCCCGGCCCGGCCCAATAGATCCACTACACATCCATAATGCTCAATCCTCATAGGGATTTCCATATACTTCTGTTGCATTAGTTTATAGTACTTAAGCCTTCATCCAACCCAGCATGACTGCAAGCAGTAAGCACCCCCGTGAAGCTAACGCCATCTGGCTCGAACCCCATCCTCTGCATCATATCAAAGTGATCAAGCGCCTCACTACAACATCCATTTGTAGCAAACCCAACAATCATCGAATTCCAAGTGACCCGCGTCCTTCTCCCATTATCCAGCCTATCAAAGACCTGGCGAGCGAGGTCAATGCGGCCGCACCTCGAGTACATGTCAATGAAAGAATTGGCAAGCTGGACATTGACACAAAGATCTCCATTGCGGCGGCTCATAGCATAGTGGTGCACCCACATGCCCTGTCCAAGCGCACCAAGATCAGCGCAGGCAGCAACAAGAGAAATAATCATGACATAATCTGGCTCAACTTGATCGGTTAGCTGCTGCATTTCCCGAAACTGTTGCATAGCTTCTTCTAGAAACCCGTTCTTGATGAAGCCATCAATTCAATGAGGGCCGTCCAAGAAACCTTGTCCCTCTGGCGGGGCTGCATCCCTGCGAAGACAGAAACCGCATGCTCTACCTCGCCGCTCCTCATGTGGCCCGCGATCATGGCGTTAAAGGAGTAGGAGTTTCTGAGGGGCATTCTGTCGAACAACCGGTGGGCAAGGTCAGGGCGGCCGCATTTGGAGTAGAAATCGAGGAGGGCGGTGTTGAGGAGGAGGGTGACGTGGTCGGGGAGGGAGAGGGGGAAGCGCTTGAGGAGGTGAGAGTGGAGGGAGAGGCCGAGAGGGAGAGCGGAGGTCGGAGGTGGAGAGCATGAGAGAGAAGGTTGAGATGGCCTCGGAGAGGAGGCCGCGGCGGGCGTGGCGAGCTATGGATGAAGTCCAGGAGACGACGTCTTTGTTGTCGGCGGGAGGGGGAGTTCGAGGACGAGGTCGAGGTCGAGGTCGAGGTCGAGGAGAGCGAATTGAGGAGGGAATCGTGAGGTTGAGGCGGGGGAGAGGAGAGGGAGATGGTGGGATGAGATGAGGGTCGGGGAGAGGAGTGAGAGTTGCAGACGCCATAAGCGACCTGTGAGCGAGAAGATGAAAAAGTTTCAAAATTTTGTTTTGGGAAAAATATTCATTTCTTTACCTAAATTATTGAAGATCAATCAGTTTGTCCAGTAAATAATACTAAAGTAATTTCCAACTTATGCACTTATAAAAGAAAGTTCTAGTTTAAAAAAATACAAAATAAACCGTCGTTCCCTTTAATTTCACATATTAATAAAATAAAAGTTTGAAGGATGAAGTTTTGGTTTTATATTAGATAAAACACTGGCTACATGATTGAGAATGAACTACGGTCACTGACTAAACAGTTAACGATTGACACTGACGAACAGCACGCTGGGACAGCTTCATTCATTGATCTGCTACCGAATTCCATCCTCACGCTTGTTGTTATCCTGAAGTAGACTGCGGCACTCGTACACCACATGGGGTAACTCTCTGTGAAGGCACTAAATCCTTATCACAAATTCAGTGAACTAAGTTCTTTGCATCACTTACAACGATATATGATGTATCCCTCTAGTCGGCAGCTAGCTTCAGTTTAAGAAGTGTTGTGTTTGCCTCAGCATGCTTCGAGTTCGGTGCATCGACTCTCACAGCGGCGACAAGCTTCACTCTACCTTTAATGGAAATATTATTATAAACATTTTCTTGTTATATTTTTATTATTTCTTCTAACTCTGAAAAAAATATATGATAATTCTATTAATAAATATTTTTCATAATTAAATACATATATTTAAATGTTTTATTTTTATTATAATAATTATATAGTAAAATAATTGTGAAGAGAAAACATCAAGAAGAATCATGATTTGTGGCTTAAGGAACTTCAAACATGTATGTAATATAGTTGTTATGGTAACAAAGAAATGCTGAGGTCATGGCGTCTAAGCCAACTCCGCTGGCCTATATATGGACTCAGGCAAAATGAGCTCACAGCTAGTGGCAGATATAATAGAGTAGACCAAATTTTGTGCACATGCTTAAGATTGAGATAAACAAAAATGTAATGTAAATTGTAAATATTGAAATATATTCCCTTCCCTTATATATATGGCATATATTTATAAAATTTATAATACAATTTGTAGAAATTTGATCAAGGAAAAAGAATTAGTTTGAGTCATGGTTTCAAATATCAACCAATTCAAATATATGTCGACGATATCGTATTAGATTTTGAAGTACCTAATGTAGTAGGCAAACCTACACCAAGATTAGGACACATGTTCCGTCTCATCAGAAATTCCTGAAGGCAGACAATAGGGAATACAAAGCAGAACACCCCTCCCCCTAATAGCATCACCCAGTTGTTCCCGAGGATACTCCTCCTTCCGAGGAATCATGGCCCCGAGAACACTCCTTCTGAGAACATCATTGCCCATAGATTATTTATTTCTTTTCGTCCCGAGCAAAATGGTTGTAGAAACTAATCTCATTGATTTTCACCAACATTCAATGAGTTTGTTACACCCCGATCTATCGTACATTTCAAACATTGCAATAATCTCTACTTCAGTATAGACTGTTACAGAAGATAGCAGAAACTACTCTCGCAATCATAAGCATAATCCAGGCCGTTACAAAGGAATCGCAAGATGCAGATCATGCAAATATTGAAATTTGCATGAATCACACTCTCAATGAAGACTTCGAGTATATATATATTGAGAGACCCCTTGAGTAAGGGGCAGAACGGCTAAAAGAGTAGAGATTACTGTAACCTCTTGAAAATAGTGAATCTCCTCTTCTCTCAGTGATTTTTCAAAATTGGGTTTTCATGTAACACCCTGTGTCTTTGAGTTGTTTTATTATTTTCTCTCTTGGATTCGATTATAAATTGAGTGTAGATAAATTCCAACGAGGAATTTACTCCTACACCTAATACAAAATAAACCTTGTAACGTTGATTGACATCGAGACTGATATGGTCTGTTGACTATCGTTATTGAAGATATTTATGTAAAATTATTGGTTGACATTGGAACTGACAAATAATGATTTGAATTTTATCTCTAAATTAAAATTTATGATCATTCATTTTAATTAACAATATGATAAAATTTTAAATTATTGAATGCATTCTAATTTCTTTTTGTATATAATAACAACTCAATTTTTTGAAGTAAAATATAATCTAGATTTGTTATTATGTTCATCTATTTTAACTTTAGATTATCTGCATGTTATTAATATTTCCTATCTATATTATTTAAAACCCCTAATTATAATTTAGTTTGTTGTGATTTATTAGTGAGCCAAAATAAAATAAATAAATAAATAAATAAAAGGCATCGCCAACCAAACCTTGAATACATTACCTTGACTAACTTCAAAACCATACCACATGTGCCAAGTCTAAAATTTGTTATACTCATGTTTGGTTTGTTGGAAGTGGGAGGAAAAGATGGAAGTGGGAAATGTGGAGGAATAAGTGAGGAAAAGGTAGAGAATTGGGATTTGTACATTTATCTTTTCCGGTGTTTGATTGTAATGTGAAAGTGTAAGTGGAAAAAGTATATTGTGTTTTCGGTATTTGGTTAGTAATGTGGAAATGAAAGTGAAAAAGTTGATCGCAAAATAATATTAAAATAAATATTAATTATGAAGCTTGTTTATTGTAATTAGACTGCAAGTGGGAGTTACATGACCATGAAATTAACTATTTTGAGTTACAACTTATTGCAACTGAGATTCATGGCCGCAAAACTAACTGTACCACCCTGAAAGTGAAAAAATAGTTGTGTAAAATAGATGTGTAAAAGAGAAAAAAAAAAAAGGAAGCAAGATTTTTCCATTTCCGGTTCCAAACAAATACGAAAGTGAGAAATGAGTTTTCTCACTTCCTCACTTCTGCCCCAAAACAAACAAGTGAATAACTGCTCTATGTAATAATCTTTAAGTCCAATACAAGCTTTTAACATTTTCATAAAATCCAACCAATGTGGGTGTCCACACACACACTCAACTCTATATAAATCCTTGCCTACTCATAACTAAATTTCCTCATATAGGGGATTTTCTATCGTACTGAGATAAACTAAATTTTACTCATTCGGCCACCCCAGAGATGTTTTTGCAGCATTGTTCTACAATTTTGATTTACCATAACTAAAATTAAAAAAAATTCCAAAAGAACATATTCTTCACCTACAAACTACTATCGTCTAACATAGTATGTTATGCACAGAGACAATGTGTTACACACAACAAAAATTTATTGATAGTATGCTATTTTTCATGGGCGATTTTTTTTTAAAAATTCAAATTTGAATTTAATTGAAAAATGGACCTCTCAAAAATTAAATTGCAATAATCGATCATTAACATGTGCATAAAAGTCTCGTGGTACAATTGTCCTGCCCATGGTGTTTTTTTTATTTTTTTAGTTTGTTCTTTTACCTATATTTGAGGTTGCCAATCCCGAGCATAGATTTGGCTAAAAATAAAAAAATTGGATTTGGAAACTAATTTCTTTTTGTACTAGGCTTCTCTCTCCCCTCTCATTTTATCTCTCTCCCTTAGCACACCTCGTGGCCCCATTTTTTTCCTCGCTTCTCTCTCCCCTACTTCTCTCCCCTGTCTCATAACTCTCGGCTTCTCTCTGACTTCTCTCTCTCTCTCTCTCTCAAGGCTTGTTGCCTTTTAAGGTTTATGAACTGCAGTTTTCTTGTTGTTTCATTAATCAAACAAGGGAACAACTTCCGGAGA
Organism: Agave tequilana; assembly: GCA_038442645.1. Lineage (NCBI taxonomy): Eukaryota > Viridiplantae > Streptophyta > Magnoliopsida > Asparagales > Asparagaceae > Agave > Agave tequilana. The sequence goes on along the minus strand of JAVJIF010001738.1, from coordinate 53,952 downwards.
AAGCTACTTTCCTTAGATTTTTCTAAACTACCATTAAAACCAAGTTTTTGAGGTAGCTAACTATAGTTTAATAAACTATAAATACTAGCCAAAGGGACCTAAGTTTGGTTTTTGGAGATAGAGGACTTAATTGTAGAAAACTACAGTTTAGAAAACTTAACCTTAAAGCCAAACGATCCCTTAACATAAATTGGAAAAAAGAAATACTTGGTCCGGTTGACAACCCAGAACATAAAATTATACTCTGAACACAAAAACAGATCATAAAAATAAAAAGATATGCCATACAGGTGGGACATTTGTGCTCAACGGTGATGTGGTTAAAAGGAGGTTAATTTTTGTAAATAAATTTTGAACTGGTGTGCCTTTTGTGATTAAATTCAAATTTGATTTTTTTTTTTAAAGAAATGCTTTCTATTTGTTGTTGTTGTTGTTTTTTTTTTTTTTTGGAAAAAAGCTATCCTAGTTATAAACTATTTGTTACATTTATATGTTATATCAAACATTACCCAACTCCTACTATGCAAAACAAATATGCAGAGTCGTAGTATTATTTTCATGTGATCTTTCTTAATAATTAGTGCACCAATCAAGTGGTAAATATATAAAAAAATAATAGTAATAAGTACAATTTATAAACAAATATAACACATGATTGATCCAAAAAAATTGCAAGCAAATGATTATTGAAACCATTAACGACCACCAAAAATAAAAATTTCAAAATATAAGCCGTAACTTGATGCAAGCGGGATTTAAATCTGAGACCTCTTGTCCACTTTATCACAGTGCTATAATGAACTTGCAAAATAAATTTTCATATTTTTTTTCTTTTCATGATTGAGCTTCACCAGTTTCCATTCCACTTCATGAATGCAATATTTATACTTGGGACAAGGTGCTCGAAAGCATATGCATGAACAAGATTTGAGGACCTAGTTTAGGAACCACTACTTATATAAGTTGGCGGGACCCTCTATCTTAGCTGTAGACAACTGGTCCAGTAGAACATTAGGTGATCCTTCACCTATAAATAGGGACCCTTCATCTATAAATAGGGTCAAAGAAACCTCACCTTAGTTCCAGTCATAATTTTCTAGGGTTGTGACTAACTTGAGTATTAGGGTGTGTGTGTCCTTTTGAAAAGCAAAAGGGAAAGCTGAGAGTGTCATACAACCAATAGCTTCCTCAAAAAAACTTTGTATCTAGGCCCCTCAAGCAGGCGTACGGTCGACCGGCCCGGTCGACCGTCAGCAGAAGCAGCAGAACGATCGACCGCCCGATCAATCGTCGTGCACGGACGTGCATAACATGCACAGAAGGAGTAGCGGTCGATGGGTCCGGTCGACCGCAGAAGGAGAGCGGTCGACCGACTGAAAGTGCCTAACTCTCGGTTAGGCACGGTCGACCAGCCCGGTCGACCGGTGCATATGGTCGGTCGACCGGCCGGTCGACAGACAGTCGGGTCAGGCTGCTTCGAGAAAACGCTGATTTGAAGCCTATTTAAAGGCTGAATGGATTTCTAGGGTTTATGAGAGTGTGTAGAGAAAAGAGGCAGCTCTCTCTTCATCTCCATTGCTGAAAAACATTGTATTGATTCATACAAATCAATAAAAACCTCTCTCTTTCTTGCCCCGAGGACGTAGGCAATAAGGCCGAACCTTGTTAAATCTGATTTGTGCTCTTTCTCTGAGATTGTGTGTTATTGCTGTTGGTAGTATTGTTCTTTTGCATCTGAGATCTAGGGTTTTCCTCTTTGTGGTTGTTGTTGGCACGCAACATAGCTTCCTCAAAGAAACTTTTTATCTAGGCCCCTCAAGCAGTAATTTTTTGATGGTTTCGAGCCAAAATCGGGCTGAAAGCAAAGTGGGAAAGCGCTGACGTCTTTGACGATATCAGTGACCACTTCTACGAACTTAAATAAACAAGGTTTGAAAAACAGGGTGAGAAGTTATTGTCTGGGCCCACGCTATAGTATCAAATTTTACGTTTCCTCCAGTTTTACGGCGTGTCAAACACGCCCTTGAATAGAATTGCCAGGAATCTAGTCCAAAATTGATTGTCTTCTTAATTCTCTAGAACTGACACTAACTTGAGTCTCAGAGGGGATTAGCAAAATTTTGGCCCCTAACTAACCATCTTCTTCCTGACAGATTACCAAACAAAAGGAATATGAAGTTTAAGCCATATATTCACCTCAATCTCTTTTATACCAAAAAAAAAAATTTTGAATGCCCAAAGAGACAAACAAAAGATATATTTTATGAAGTGCTTTCTTTTACAGCCCTTATTAAGAGGAGACTCCAGTTCTCCATGTGTATTGCTCATAACAACCATGAGCATAATGTATCGTTGTATATGACAATAGTTCGGTGATTGAGAAATGGAGAGGATCGATATTCCACTGAGGTAAAAATTAATGTGCTTATTTAATGTGTACATGTGAAAAGTCCAAATAAGGGAGAGAAATAATATTGTGTCTTGATGAACTAATAATGTAATATAATATAATCCATAGTTAGCAAATGAGCAGCAAAAAAAGAAAATGTAAGATCCTGTATATGACAACTACAACACTAAGGGAAAAGTGAATAGTATTTATAATAAACTTATTAAGAAAAATTAGTAACTTGAAAAGTAAATATCAATCAAAAAAATAAAATCAAGAAGACATTCGCAAACACAAAGATGTTATCCTGGTTCGGTCCTTCAAACCTACATCCAATCCCCAAGCCAATCCCTTTGAGATTTTCCTTAATCTTGATTTTGAGAACTACAAAATCAACAAATGTACACTAATTGATAACAGTCTTGCTAATTCTGTACACCTCTTCTCTACACTGAAAAGACCTTTACCTTTTATCGATTACAACTTTGAATCTACAAGTCTTGAATGTGAAGTGCAAATGATTTTTTGCTATGGCTTATAGGGTTTCTCTTCTACTTTGGCGTAACAAATCATTTGGAAGTGGATTTAGGCAAAATGAGAGAGTATATGGTTTTCTTGACAGAAATTCAGAACTTTTAAAGTTAAGAACTTGGAATGAATTGTGTTAATAAAAGTCCAAGAATGCTTAGCTATTTATAAGACTTTTAGCAACTGAAAATCAGTTATAAAACAATTCAAATTCAAAGAATATTGTTGTTGAAAAGGAGGGAATATGTAAAAAATTTCAGAATACCATCAACATTATCAGCCGACTGGAATTGACTGTCAGTCGACTGAGAAGTGTCGGTTCAAAACTATCAGTCGACTGGTTCAATTTATCAGTCAACTGATTAGAACAAACAGAGAAAATAAGGCTCTGTTGTGGATCAGTGGTCGATTGGAACTTCCTATCATTCGACTGGAAAGATTACTAGATGATTTTTTAGGCTCTGAAAAAAGCATTAGTCGACTAGATAAGATTATAGGTCGATATACTAGTGCATAAACAAGCTAAATATGGGTTTATCTTGATATGAATATCTACCAAGAATGTGTGAGAGTGTGTGTGTGTGTGTGTGTGTGTGTGTATTCAAGGTTTTTACAACATAAACTAAGACATGAAAAACAAGATTTTTACAACATATAAATCATGTCTTCTTATATCTTCACTTGAGCTTGCTACAATAGTATATAAGATTAATGAGTAGGTAACGTAGCTTCGAATACTGTAAAGATGTCAGTACACACATTTTATATTGTTATCATCAAAACATCACAATAAGAGATCCAACAGAAAAAAGGTACAAGAAATATTCATGTTTATTGTTGTAGAGTTCAGATTTTGACTTTCCTCAAGATCACGACATGTGTGGACATCCGGAAGCTTCGCTTCTCTGCCAGCGGGCCCAGCTCACATACAAGCTTAACACGAGTCCAAGAAGAAAGCCTTGGGCCTCGTCCCGAGCACACATCTGATCAGACATCACTTATTCGGATTCACTATCCAACTGTACTTGTGTGACTCTTCAGGAAGCCAATAATTGATGCAAGGATCCTTTCTGGAGCCACCCAAGGATCCGATACAAAGACCCTCTGACGTCTGCTACTCATGCGCTGCTTACAGCTGGACAACATGATCTCCACGATTCGCGAATCCAGCTATGCCGTCAGATCATCCCCACATTCTAAATGTTATGACGCCCTTATATCAATGCGATAGTGGCATATATCTCTGCATGACGAGTCTAAAAACCAAGCGGCGTGATCTGGGCGGTTACAAGAAAATCATAATGTGCAAATCATGCAGTTATGTAAATCTAAAATATTGGCACCTATAATAACAGCTCAGGTGGGTATAAATACACCTCGATCTCCATCAAGAGAGAGGTTAGCTTCTGATTACTGTATCGAACCCTAGAGATTGTAATATTTACATCACTCTGCAGAATTCATTGTAACCTTGTGATATTATAGTGAATTCTCTCCCTCTCCCTTGGTTTTTTTCCCTTTTGAGTTTTCACATAAAATGCTTGTTGTTTGTGATTGCTTTCACATGTCTATTCGTTTATAATTCGTGGTGTGGATAAATTCACCGAGAATTTTTCTCCACATTTTGGTGCTTTCATTAAGATCGCTTGAATTTATACTCAAGATCTCTTCTCTCATTCCCAAACTCTTCTTCAAAAAGCCTCACCAAACAGAAATGACCCTACCAAGGAACAATGTTTCCCAGGTCGCTACAACTGCCACTTCAAAAGAAGTCTATCCGTTGGGGGCACCGGTCCTACCACCCCTCTCCCTTCCCATCTCGATGTTCACATCGAAGACATTAGAGAAGATCACTCTTCCCCGGCTACTGCGCCGGAGGCAGGAACCAACGAACACAAAACTTAGCTTCCTGCTGAAGATCCACGCCACTAAATGTTTGCTGACCTCCAAAGGCAATTAGACAAGCAACGGGAGGAGGTAGCTCATGAGCGAGAGGAGGCTGCTCTATCGAGAGACGCGGTGGCCCGAGTCCAGAATCAACTCGTCACTCAGATCGAGATCCTTCGAAAGTCGCAGTTCATTAGGAATCAGAGGGCAGAAGGGTCTTGACCACCTCTTACCGCGGGAAACACCCACACCGAGAGCAGTCGGAGGTACGCCAGATCTAATCTCCTGAGTGATGGTGAGCACTCCGAGAATTCTGGCCCACACAAGGCTCTGAACGTCCCTCGCATTAAAGACATTAAGGAGATTATTCTGAAATGGATCGAGGAAGCAAGTCTAAAGTTCTGGAAGGAGATGGAAGCTTTGTGGCTTGAGAACCTCCGGCTCACCACTCTCAGAGAAAATTACTCTCACTGTTTACCCAAAAAGTTCATAATGCTGATTTTTTGAATGCTACTTTGGGGCGACCTGCCCATCTAGCGTACCTTACAATACCAAGACAAGATGGTAGTTCACTCTCATGATGACCTCTTCTTGAGTCGCGTGTTCCCATGCAGCCTCAAAGGCGCCGCCTATAACTGGTTCTACTCCCCCGAGGCACTTATGACTGGTTTTACTCCCCCTGATGCACTTACTCTAGAGTTTCAAAGAGGTGAAACAGGCTTTCTATCACCAATACGCTTTCCGACGGGGGCCTAAGAAGAATAACAATCACCTCCTCATAATCAAGATGAAGCCCGGAGAGAGCCTCAAATATTTCGTCAGTTATTTTCAAAGTCAAATGGCCTTGGTGTATAACTTCAATGATGATATGGCTATCGTTGTGTTCATCAGTGAGTTGCAAGTCTCTCATCCCTTTTACAAACACTTAGTGAAGCATGAAGTCACTAGGATGAGGGACATCCTCTCTCGAGCTCAGAAGTACATATAGATCAAGAATGCTACCCGAGGAGAAACCAATCACTCTCCCGAATGAGAGAATGAAGTGGAGGAACAGAAACGACATTCTGTTTTCCTCAAAGAAGAATCAAAATTGATATGTCGGAGAAGTAAATACGCCCGCACAAAACCCTACAAGACTTACACAGAGGCCCTCCTGAATGACGAAAATGTTCCTCATGGTCACTTCAATAGCCTATATCAGGTCTCATCCTCACGGCTAGACCTGCACGGAGGCTCTCCTAAAAGATGAAACCGCTCCTGACTATCACTCTGATAGCCTATATCAGGTCCTCTGACGGTTAGACCCACATGGAGGCTCTCCTGAGTGCTCCTAACAGTCACTCATACAGCCTATACCAGGTCTTCACCCTGATGATTAGACCTACACGGAGGCTCTACTGAAAGACGATTGTAATCATGATGGTCACTTCAACAGCCTATATTAGGTCCTAACCCTGATGACTAGACCTACACGGAGGCTCTCCTGAAAGATGAAAGTGCTCATGATGATTACTCATACAGCCTATAAAGGGTCCTCACCCTGACAGCGAGACCTACACGGTGGCTTTCCTGAAAGATATAAGCACTCGTAACCGTCACACCGACAACCTATATCTGAGCCTCACCTTGATGGCAAGACTTGCACGGATACTCTCCTGATAGCCTTTATCAGGACCACACCCTGATGGCTAAGGCCTGCATGGAGGCTATCCTGAAAGATGAAAAGGCTTTTGATGGTCACTCCGACGGCTTATCGTCACTCCGACAAGAAAATCATAACGTGCAAATCATGCAGTTATGTAGATCCAAAATATCTGTGCCCACACTGACAGCTCAGGTGGGTGTATATACACCTCCATCTCCATCAAATGAGAGGTTGACTTCTGATTACTACATCAAAACTTAGTGATTGTAATCGTAACATCACTCTGCATAATTTATTGTAACCCTCTGATATTATAGTGAATTCTCTCTCCCGTGATTTTTCCTTTTGGGTTTTTCACGTAAAGTGCTTGTTGTTTGCGATTGCTTTCACCCATCTATTCGTTTATAATTCATGGTGTGGAGAAATTATAAGTACACCTAGAGGGGGGGTGAATAGGTGTACCGCTAATCTAATGAACTAAATGCGAAAATTAAAACTAAATTGTAACTACACTTAGTGCAACCAACGAGTGTAGCCGAATTCCCCGTGAAGGGCTTTGGACTAACTCCTCTTGATTCCTCTGAATAAGAGTTGAGGCGCTATATGAAGCTCTCGTGGTTAAGCACAAGTGAGGCACACAAACACACAAGCATGTATATGATATGACAATATGAATCAATGCACAACACAAATAAAGAGAGAGTTAAGAGTCAATGGATCAAACACAAACAACAAGATGTGTTTCGAGGTTCGAGCACCGAGCTCTACGTCCCCGCCTTCACTGAGAAGGATTTCCAGCCCACTATGAGTACGGAACTCCTCTCTTAACTAATATAACCTCCACCGAGGCAATATAAAGGGTCTACCGAAGACCGGAGTACCGAACTCCACCAATCCAACCAATACAACCTCCACCGAGGCAATACAAACACCAACTCCACCTCACCAAGAGGGCTACAAATCCAATACCAACTCCACCTCACCAAGAGGGAGTAAACCATAATCTCAACCTCTACCAAAGAGAGAGCTAATCACCACTCCAAATCAACCTTTACCAAAGAGGGATACAACAAATCAAGGAGGGTACAACAAAGTGGTATATCTCAACCACAAACCAATTTTCTCACAAATAAAAGATCCTATAGAATAGTGTAACCCCCTGCTCCCTGATGTACGTGTCACAGTATCAGTACGTGATACGACGTATAATGTTGATTTGACCTTTCTAAAAGTCAGATTTAGTTGATTTTAGTTTCAAATATCATTTTCTAATATTTTAGATTTTTCAAAATTTTTTGGAATTTTTCTGGATTATTTTGGAAAATCTCCGTAGTCGTTGTCGACCAACACCGATAATCGGATCTCTGATTTTTAATTCACAAACGGAGTAGAATTTTGAGAATCTACTTTTATTTTGTGTCTTAGAATCATATGATCCACGTTAGGGTATTTTTGGGAATTTTTCTGAGTTTATCAAAAATCCGGCCAAATCGGTGTCGCCCAGTACCGGCGAAACCTTCCGAGATTATTAACTTACAAACCGGATTGAATTTCTTCAAGCCGTTTTCATATTATGTCTCAGATAATATTCTCTATTTTCTGTAATTTTTGGGCACCGTTCGGAGCTGGTCGAATATTGGGCCAATATAAATAATAATAAAATATTCTTTTTTTTAATCCCTCTCTTTCTTTTCTTCTCCTTTCTTCCCGAAGCCTCCTCCACTGCCTTACCCATCCACTGCCATCCCTCTCTCCTTTTTAAACCATCTCTCTTCCCCCTAACTCTCTCTCTCTCAGTCCCACACGCTCTCTCCTCTCTCTCTCCTCTCTTCCCTCTCTCTCTCTCACACTGTACACACTGTTCCATGCCTGGGGTAGGCCTGACCCATGCCCGTGGCCCGGCTGGCACGCTGTCGGTGACCGGCACCCCCGGCCAGGCACGGTGGCGCCTCCCCTCCGGCCGCCACCGCCGACCCTCTTCTTCTTCTCCTCCTTTCTTTTTCTTTTTCTTCTACTATTCTCTCTCTCACTCTCTCTCGCGCTGACCCACGCTGGGACCGCCGCCGGCGGGCCCCCCTCGCCGCCGGCCAGCAAAGCTGGCCGGCTTGCTCGCGCGGCAGCAGCAAGAGCTGCTGCTGCTGCTGCTCTGTAGGTGATTGGGTTCGGGTGTAAACCCGAACCCAATAACCCTCTTAGGTTGGTACCCATTAACCCTAAGGGTTAGTTTGAAACCCGTTAACCCAATAACCCATCACTTATGTTAACGGGTTTGGGTATTGGATCCAAACCCGACCCGTTCAGAGCCCAAACCCGATTCGAAACCAATAAAGGTAAAATTACAGAAAAACCCTGCTAAATTTTATTAATTGCATTTGAATTATTTTTATTTACATATTTAACCCATTTCTATTACTTTTAGCGTTCGGGCGATATTTGGAGCATCCGGACTCCGATTTGGACGATTATGGATCCGTTGCGATCGTGAGAAAGAGAACTACCTTCTCATGGCTAGTTTATAAGTGTTTTTCTTTTATAAATTATAGTTATCATGTTTAATTAAATTGATTGATTGCTTTAACCAATGAGTCGTGTTTATCAGTCCATCACTGTAACTATTATTTAATACCTTGTACACTATTAGTGGGACACAAATACACCAATTCACTGGATACCGTCATGTCATATACTGATATCATCGTTACATGGATGCTCGATACACGGTTATCTCATATTCACACATTACTGTTACATATGCTCACCGCATGAGTGTACATGTATGTATTGTTTCTATCTTGTTGTTATATGAATCACCGTTCATATTACATGTATTATTGTTCCATGTTATCCCCGTATTCCTGTTATATGATTGTTTCCCGTTACTGATATTGTTATTCCCGTTACTGGATACATGAGCTGTTGATATGCGATGTGTGGACTCCCACATCTATTGTTCCCGTTTCCCGTTATCTTGTTATATGCTATCAACAGAGCTCATGTCCTGTTATCATGTTACATGTACCATGCACTGTATTTGTTCTTGCTACATTGTGTACTTGAAATATCATAAAGATAACTTGGGGATGGGGGAGACTTGACGGTTGATTAGATCTTATCGGGTGGATGTACTGGATCCATATTGTTTGTCCCACTGCAGGGGACGGTAGTGCTGCCTACCGATTGTATAGCTCCATGAGCTCCCGTTACTTGATTCGTGCTCCCCTCTTAGCGGAGGGCCCTGGTCTCAGCAGCCAGGGGTGTGTTTAAGGCCGTGATCCCGGGTATACACGGGATAAACCTACCCGATAAGAGCTCCTCGACCATTTGGTTTCCAATTAACATAATAAAATAGTATACACAATAGTGACGTCGGGAACACTTGTTATTTGGTCACTCTCTCATTTGGATAATGGTACCCATATGCCATGTCCGGATGGGTTCGACTGGAATGCGAGCTCCAGTATGAACTGCCAGTGGTATGGGACACTGGAAGAGATTGATTAAAATACCATGTGGTACTAATTGCTACTATTGTATAAATAACATGACTTGCCTGATACATGTATACTATTGTTTAGTTGTACTTGTTACTGTTCCTGATCATTTATTCGCTATCATGTTACATGTATACTTTGTTACTTTACCTGGTACATGTTACACTTTCTGTGGTGGCATACTACTCATGTACATGTATACTCTGCATTGCATATATTCTATTTTCTGTATACCTTGCAGACATCATTACTGTATATACACAACACCGTATTATGGTTGCATATGCCCATCTACATGTTCACTTCTATCACGTCACCACTATACAACATGATATATTGTATAAAATGAGAGACTACTATAGACATGACCCGATAATAACCGACTAGGTGGTGATAGTATTAAAAGATAACATTTTATGTTTCTATAGATTATTAAAGTTCTATTATATGGTATCACTATTACATAAACATGTATTATATATTATTATCGTGTTTGTATTACTATAGTACATATTATTGCCTCCTTCATTTTATCACTCACTAGGTCGCTTTCTGACGACCCTGGGTTTGCGTCCCAGGTTAGAGATCCGAGTTATCGTTTTGTCAGATAGTCCATTGGATTCACATAGGAGACTCATCATCGAGACCATTCCTACGTATCTTTGTGATTTTGTTTCTGTTATCTTATTTGTCCCTGTTTTTCCTATCTGTTATGATCCCTAACCTCTTTCTGTAGGTATTCTTGTACTTATCTTCTGCTGGAACTCTTATAACTATGGATGTGATTTCCTGTACTGAGGCTTAGCGTACGTACGTGAGGGTTTTCCGCCCTGCGTATGTATGTCGCCATAACGTCCCCGTACCTGCAGGATCGGGGCGTTACAAATAGGATAGGAGATATAAATCAAGTGTGGAAAACCAAGAGTTTGGAAACAAAAACACAAAGAAAAGTATTTGGGAAAACAACTTGTATTTGATAGAAATGAAGAACTAAGTAAATATCCCAAATCCAAATTTTCTTTGATTTTTCCAAACCCTAAAAATACAAAACCAAATATGAAGTTTAAAGCCCAAAAACACTTTTGAAAACTTGGAATTAAACCCTGGAGAAGCTCTGCTTTTGTCTCTTAAAATCTTAGAGAAAAACACAAACAAATGGAGTATATAAAGCCCCAATCCAAAACTAGCCGTTGAGCTGATCTGGCAGCTCTGGCGGCTGGCGGTCGACCGGCCGGTCGACCGCCAACAGTCAAATTTTTGACCGTTGGAAGCTAGCGGTCGACCGCCCGGTCGACCGTCCCAATCCAGAGAGCAAATTCTCTCTGGTCGGTCGACCGCTCGGTTGACCGCCCATGCCTTACGGTCGACCGGTCGGTCGACCGCCCCCACCCGAGAGTGGGGTGCTTGCAGTCTGTCGACCGCTCGGTTGACCGGCTCAAGAGGCAAGCCAGCGTGCACGTTTTGTACACGTCGGTCGACCGGTCCGGTCGACCGACTCTGGGTCCGGTCGACTGGCCCGGTCAACCGCCAGAGCCTGGCAGGTACTGTTTTGGGACAGAAAACTTAGGTTTTTATTTCTTTAAAAATCTCATAAATCTTCTAAAAATCCACAAAAATAGTTTTATCATGATACATTGATATATAAACTTGTGTGAAAAATTTCAACACAAATTTCAAACTTTTTGAACCATTTTTGTGTTATATAAATTTTGCCAAAAACCAAAACCTGTATTTTTCCAAACTTAGATTTTTCAATAGGAAATCCGATTTTTCAAAAACTCATTCAAATACAAAAACATGATACTTAAATACTTTTAGGCATGTTTCATATGGACATAAGTCCAATATGCATGAAAACATATATATATCATTGTTTTTGACTTTAATTCCAAAAATGTTTTGTTAAAAATACCAAAACACCAAAACTCATGAATAGGCATATCAAACTAAGTTTATTTAAGATATGAAGCATACATATATATAGAACATATCTAATATACATAAACACCATAAACACATGTAAACTTGTATTGATACTTAACTATTCATGAAAACCAATATCGGTTAAACCAAAAACCGAAAACCAATATCCAAAACATAAAACGTGTGTGTGTTGTGAACTTGAGCATATCACACTATCTAATCTTTACACATGGATCTAAAACATAATCTAAACTAGGTACCGAGATCTTCTTGATGAACTCCGTCTTCAAGCCGACTCGATCCAAACTGTGTCCACCGAGCTTGACTCCAACGAGTGCTATATATGATCTTGATGTTCAGGCTCTGGAATCACGAAGTAAAAGGCTTCAAAACTCCTTTGTTGAAGCTAATCACCAACTAATATCTTGGTAAATGGTCTGAAACTAAACACCACAAGATTATTAGTAAACAAACTTTATGAGTTAATCATCATCAAAACTAGAGTGGAAGGCCTCTGGGCCAACAGAAATTCCCTGAGAATTTTCCTCCACAACTGTTTAGTATAGGATTTCAATAAAAAGAATCATATTTAGAAAGATAAAAGTAACTAGAAAGTGAAAAATTGGATAATAAGAAAATCGTGTTTAAAACAATTTATTTCTTAAAAAACTGATGTAAAAAGAGTTATATGCTTATCTATGAAAATTTTTTAAGTTAATCACCTATTTTTTTATTTAAGAAAGCTAATCACCTAATTTGTTTACATATATTCATTGTGGCAAATTTTGTCTAAATTAACAAATAGTTATTGTTGTTTGGATCTGTTTTAGTTTATTTTAGGTTACTTAATGATAACTGTATTTATTAGCAAAGATTTTTGACAAAATATAATCGATAACTACAAAATTATATAAAAAAAGTAATATTCATAGTGCTGCACAGACTGCACTAAGGGCACTATCACCGCTCAGCCTTTTGCTTGGGCAATGCTGGGCCTCACATGGAATCTTGCAAAAATAACCTCTTCAATGGTGGACCCTACGCTCCCCGATTTCAAGCACAGGCAAGGGGATCCCGAGCTCAAGCCCGAGAAAAATCACTGTAGCCGATACAAACCCTATTTGAATAGAGTTAATGGTGCTAGAAAAAGCATAGCCACTAACTTCTCCTTCGTTAACTTAACTTTGGAACAAGTGCCTTAATGGTCTAGGTGATATAGCACCCTAATGAAGAGGGCTGCTCATAATTAAAGGGTATTTCTACTCTAGAGCGAGTGCCTCAGAAGAAGTCATCTTATTCAACTAGAATTTAAACTAAGTCCGGGCCATAGTCAGAAGCTGGGGAACTGTAAGAAGGAGGATTAACCCATGTTTCCATCGTCTAGATCGTTGCCAGTCATTCCCTCTGCCGATCATATTAACAAAGGCTGCTGAAGGGCTGACACCTCCAGAACTTTCTTCTTTTGAGACTTGGATCTTTTGGAAGATTGAGTGAATAATCAGTTAAGGACCGACTGTTGAAGAGAGGTTGTGGGGATTGACCTAAACAACAATCGATAGAGTGTATTGTCGCCAGTTGACATCCTTCTTATCCGCACTGGGATGGGAACATGTGAACTGATTCCTCGGAACAGAGCTTCCGCTTGCTGCTCAGATAATCTCTCAAGTCAGTGTTAACTAGATCCAGCCGATCTCACACAGAGACTCGGGAAGACGAGAGAGTAACCCCATTGGGAGAGCCTTTGGCTTAGCCTTTTTAAAGGCTATTTTCTTGGTCATTGGCGAAGCCAGAGTAGCTTTGCAAATGGATTTAGCCTCGCTGAGCGAAGCTTTTTGGTGCTATTACGCAGTGCTCTGTTAGCTCTGCTAAACACACATGATGCGTTAGCTTCGCTGCTGGAAGCTAAATTAGCGCCGCTCTCTGGCGCTTTAGCCTTAGCTTTGAGCAAAGGTAGTTTAGTGCCGCTCTCTGGCGCTAAATTTGCGCCGCTCTCTGGCGCTTTAGCCTTAGCTTTGAGCCAAGATAGTTTAGATTCACTGAGCGCTTGCACAATGCTAGCTTCGCTAGCAAAGTGCCGCTAGTGGGTGCTTTGGCTTTAGCCTCACTGGAAAGGCGGGCTTTAACCTCGCAGCCAGGGGTTGCCAGAGCATCTTCGTTAAAAGCTAAAGGAGAGGAATTACTTTAGCCTCGCATGAGTCTGTAATAGGTTTGTGCAAAGCCTTCGTAGCTCCGCAAGGGGCTGAGCTAGGCTCCGGTGAAGCCCGGTTGACAGGCTCGCGCAGAGCCAAATTAGCCTCATTGGAGGCTGCAGTGAGCTCGCATGGAGCTTGTTTAGCCTCACTGGAGATTGCAGTAGGCTCGCAGAGCCTTACTAGTCTCAACAGAGACTTGCTTTCAAGAATTAGCCAAAAGAGCTTTAGCTAATGATATCTTCTTGTGTTTGCATGCACAGGGGCTTGTATTGCCCATAGAGAGAAGTTGCTCAAACTTCTCTTGGTCAAAATAGATGACCAATATCTCAGCTATAGACTCGAGAGTCCGATCATCGCATTGTGACACTACTTTCTCGTTGGTGGAGAAAGTGGTCTCCAGCGGAGGTGCCATCTTATTTTTCATTGAAGAAAACTAGCAAACCTTTGAAGAAGAATTACAAGTAAAAAATAAATAAGAAAATTACAAGTATGTTGGCCCAGAGGCCTTTCACTCTAGTTTTGATGATGATTAACTCATGTAGTTATATTTACTAATAATCTTGTGTTTTTAGTTTCAGATCATTTAACAAGATATTAGTTGGTGATTGATTTAACAAGAGGTGTTTGGAAGCTTTCACATGGTGATTCCAGGGCCCGAGCTTCATGATGACACTTAGCCTAGCTCGTGGATGGAGTTTGGATCGGGTCGACTTGAAGACTTAGGTATCCATAGTTTAGATAGTGTGTTTTAGATCCATTTGTAAAGCTTAGAATAGTTGATATGCTCAAGTGCACTTACACACACGTTTTATGTTTGGATTTTGGTTTTCATGAATAGTTGATCAAAACAAGTATAATTGGTTTATGTATAGTAGATTCATTCTATACATGCATGCTTAACTTTTAAACAAACTTATTTTGACTTTCCTATTCATGTATTGAAAAATTCAAGTTTGATAAAATACAAGTTTTGGTTTTTGGTAAAAATGATAAGACACAAAAATAGTTCAAATTGCTTGATATTTGAGTTGAAATTTTTATCACATGTTTATATATCAATGCAAATTGGTAAAACTATTTTTGGGGATTTTTAGAAGTTTTTAAAGAATTTTTAGAAATATTTTTAACATGTTTTTCTGACCCAGGTATTTGGCTGCCAGGTTCTGGCGGTCGACCGGGCCGGTCGACCGTATTCCAGAACCGGTCGACCGACCGGTCGACCGACGTGCACAGCCCCGTGCACGTCTGGCCAAGCAACTGGGCCGGTCGACCGGGCGGTCGACCGCACAGAGAGCCATTGCTCTCTGTAAATGTGCGATCGACCGGGCGGTCGACCGGAAGCCCCAACGGTCATATTTATGACCGTTGGCGGTCGACCGGCCGGTCGACCGCCAGCCTGTCTGGCTGACAGATCAGCCAAACGGCTAGTTTTTAGAGATGGGTATTTATACCCCATCTCTTTGGGGTTTTTGATAAGACTTTTGAAAAGAAAAAATTGTGTTTATCCAGAGTTTATTTCCAAGTTTTCAAAAGTGTTTTTGGGCTTTAAAATTTCCAATTTGGTTTTTGTGTTTTAGGGTTTGGGAAAATCAAAGAAATTAGATTTTTGGGAGATTTGTTTTGTTCTTCAATTCTATCATTTACAAGAGTTTTCCCAAGAAGTTTTCTTTGAGTTTTTTGTTTTTCAAACTCTAGTTTTTTCTCACTTGAGCTATCTTCTATCCTATTCTATTAGGATCATTTGTTTGTGGAAAGAGAGAGATTGTGTTTGTGGTTGAAAGAGACCACTTGTTGTAAACCCTTTTCATTGTTGGGTTGCCCCCTCTTTGGTAGAGGTTGAGGTTTGTGTTTGCTCCCTCTAGTGAGAGGTGGAGTTTGTTTGTTGGCTACGGGCCTTATCCCTCTTCGGTAGAGGAGGATTTGTGGTTGTATTGCCTCGGTGGCATTGTAAGGTTGAGAGAGGAGTTCGGTACTCCTTAGTGGATTAGAAATCCTTCACGGTGGTGAAGGCGGGGACGTAGAGCTAGGGGCTCGAACCTCGGAACATATCTTGTCTTTGCGTTTGATCCATTGTCTCTCTAACCCTCTCTCTTTATTTTATGCAATGCTCATTCATTTCATTCATATCATATTTGCTTGCATTTGTACCTTGCATATATCCATATTGCTCATTTATATTATATGCCTGGTTGTTTGTGTGCCTCACTTGTACTTAACCACAAGAGCTTCATATAGCACCTCAACCCATATCTAGGGGAATCAAGAGGAGTTAGTCTAGAGCCCTTCACGGGGAATTCGGCTACACTTGTTGGTTGTACTAAGTGATTGCAAATTAGTTTTTAGCTTCCACATTTAATTTCTAGATTAGCATTTTCACCTATTCACCCCCCCTCTAGGTGGTTTTCAATTGGTATCAGAGCCTACGCTCCTGATACTTAGGCTTAACATCCTAGGAGTGAGATCCTTGTTTGCTAATCTATTGTTTGCATTTGCATATTTGTTTGCACACATTTAGTTTATACCTATGGATTGCTTTTCACCTCCCATGTTCGATGTCTCCAACATTGACACATGGAAATATAGGATGTCCATGTATCTAAAGGCCCTAGGCTTGCATGTTTTTCTTGCCGCTACCAAGAAATGCTATCTTGGTAATAGCAATCATGTAGGGGCCAATGCACAAGCCCTTGAGGCTATTAGAAGCACATTAAATAAAGAATATCTTATGCTTGCTTCTAACTTTGATTCCGCATTTGCAGTGTGGAATATGTTGACAACCACCACCACCGCCAAGCTTCAAATGCCAATCCAACCGGAGGAGTCTAGTGGAGAATCCGACTCACAATGCTTCATGGTCCAAGGGAATGACTCCCTTGAGGTACAATCGGAATCTCAACTAGATAGTAATAATGATTGTGCTAGTTCTTCTTCATGTGATGAATATGTGGATGCTAATGTTTTGAATGAAGAACTATCTATTGTGCATGAAAAATTGATTAAAAAATATAAGATTTTGAAAAAGAAAACTTGTAAAATAAATAAAGAAAAAGAGGATTTGTTTTCAAAACTTGAGATGGTTTTGCAAGAGAAGGAGGAGATTTCTAATGAAAGGGATTCATTGAAATCTCAACTTGATCTTGCACTAAAAGAAAATAAAATTTTAAAATCTAAAAATGATTGTGAAACACTTTTGAAGAAAAATGAAAATTTGTCTTCAAAAGTTGATTTTGTTTTAAAAGAGAATGTTGCTTTGAAAAATAAAATAATTTCTATTTCAAATGATTTAAATGTTTGTTTAGAGAAAAATATTGTTTTACAAAATAAAATAGATTCTCATGTTTACCATGCTAGGGTAGTATCACATAGCACACCCATTGCATGTACCTCTTCTTCTAGGTTTAATGATGATATTTGTTTGTTAAAGAAGAGAGTAGATTGTTTGGGCTCCACTTTGAGCCATTGTGCCAAGAGCCATACACGGTTAGAATCCTTGTTTCAAAAGAAGCAAGTTCCATCTTTTCATGCACAACCTCCACGGCATACACATGCTTCCCACGGTCACCACCATCACATGTATGCTCATGTGTACACTTGTACACATTGTGGACGTAAGGGCCACCTTGCTAAATTTTGCTATGATAGAATACATAATGATAATTTAGCAAATAAATTTGTTTGAGTTAGAGAAGGGACTAACCCCTATGGACCCAAAAGAGTATGGGTACTAAAGACCACCCCTCTTGTTTTTGATGTAGGAGTGGGCTCTCACATGACGTGAGAGTATAGGTACCTTGGAGTGGATGAGTTCCGAGCTTCATGGAAATCAATTGGATCATCACTTTCAAGGGACGTTTGGTGGGAGGACCACCTTGTTTTAGAGACATGGAGAGTTGCCTCATAGGTTTTGGTAACGGTCTCTTACTCCTTATTTATTTATGCATGTCTTTTCTTGTTCATCATTCATAGCATGTTTTGTTGTTTATAGATTGTTATGTTAATGCCATGATTATTAGATCATTGACATGCATGTATAGAATTTTGAGACACCCATATTTAATATGGACTATCATTTTGTGTTCTCACCATTTGTTTAGCTATCATGTTTATCATAGGTTTAATAACATGTGGATTTTCTTAATAATCATGTTTATGTTTCTTCATGATGATTTATATCCCGTTTTGTGCTTCATGTTTTGATTACATGTTTAAATGTTAGTTTTTATTAAAACTAGGATTTATACTTGTACATATAGTGGGCCACAAATAAATCTATATATGTTTGAGCTTTAATGCCTATTTGAACCCATTAGATGTGCTAGTATAGTCTAGTTTTGATGATTCATGCATTTAAACTTGTATTCCTATTTTTGATTTTGTTTTATGATTTGTTGTTTAACTTCATGTATATGTCCATTTTATCCAAATTATTGTTTATACATATACATCCTTTGAGCCACGTGCCTTCATGCATATATCTTTGTGGACTCGTTGTGTTTGGATATGTTTGTATACTTTAGTTTGTATAGGACATACATATACCTTGAAGATTAAATAGTTTTGATAAATTTTTTTTGTTTTCAATTGTTTCAAGGAATATTGAGCTTAGTTGAATAGTTTCATGATCATGATCTTCACATTTTTGTTTATGCACTCACCCTATTTGTTTGCTCATGTTTTGTTTTCATGAGTCCTATATGTGCTTCATTGACTTGAGTGTTAGCTATCTTGTGAATTTCATGTTTTATGAAAAATAATTTGTTTTTATTCCTTACTTGAAGGATTTCGTGCTAGTTAACAAGTTTTTTCATTTAACTAATTCGTATTCTTCGTTGTGATATGAGGTACACACTTGCCTTTATTATTGTTTCAATTGGTATCATTGAATTCTTTCAATTGGTATCAATTTTGATCGTCTTGTATACTCATATGTGTTTATGTATGTATGCTTTCAATTCTAATGGTATCAATTTCAATTGGTATCTAACTTTTCATACATATATATGTTTTATGCTAAGCTTGAAAATTTAATGATATCATATTTCAATTGATTAGTTTTTCAATTGGTATCCTTAAACAAGCTTATGCATGTGTTTAGTTGGTATTTCATAAAAAGGGAGAAAATTCGATTTTCATATTTCAATTGGTATTTGTTTTTCCACTCCCTTGCTTTATGATAGAAAATAAAAATTTCAAATTGATATCATATGCTTAAAAAGAAAAATACTCTCTTTTGATATCAAGATGTTTATTTGAATGTGTTTTAAATTGGTATCTCAAAATTTTGTTTAAAGAAAATATTCAAAAGTTTTGATTTGTATTGCCTATATGTAAGGAGAGCTTAACATCTCTTCTACGTATAGATTCATGATGAGTGTATCTTGTATTGAGGAGCTTGACAACTCTTCTTTATATAGTACACATGTGTAGAGGGAGCTTCACATCTCCTCTTATGCATTGTATATTTTACGTTATGTGAATTAGGGCTTGTCATCCCTCTTTCAAGTAATGTATATATGTAGGGAAGCTTCACATCTTCCTCTTCATGAATGTATATCGCATATACCATTTATTGATCTATGTTCACTTTCAATTGGTATCAAGATGCTACTTTGACATATTTTTAATAGATATATTAATTGATTGTTACCCTTTATTTATATTTTTTGTTTTAAAGGGGAGAACATTGTTTTTATTGGTTTTGACCCCGTTGTTGATTCCTTGTTTTCTAACAAAAAGAGGGAGAAGATTTCATTGAATTATTTTTAGTTTTTACCCCTTTATTGATGATTGACAAAAAGGGGGAGAAGAATTTGAGTTGAGTTTATATGCATATTTGTTGAGTTTATATGCATATTTATGTTTTTGTATATATTAAGTTTAATTGGTATCTAGAACATGTTTTAATTGGTATCTAGATGTTTTTAATTGGTATCTAGAGCATGTTTTGTTATTGAAAATTTCAATTGGCATCAGAGTGTTTTCAATTGATATAAGAACAAGTTTTATTGTTTTATGCATGACTATGCATTTATATGTTTAGCATTCATTGCATATATTTATGTTTCTTTGCGATGCATGAGTTAAGGGGGAGCTTCTTTGAAGCTTAACTTTAATCCATGCATATATAACTCCATGAGTTTTGTCATCATCAAAAAGGGGGAGATTGTTGGCCAGAGGCCTTCCACTCTAGTTTTGATGATGATTAACTCATGTAGTTATGTTTACTAATAATCTTGTGGTTTTAGTTTCAGATCATTTAACAAGATATTAGTTGGTGATTGCTTTAACAAGAGGTGTTTGGAAGCTTTCACATGGTGATTCCAGGGCCCGAGCTTCATGATGACACTTAGCCTAGCTCGTGGATGGAGTTTGGATCGGGTCGACTTGAAGATGAAGATCGTTAAGAAGACTTAGATATCCAAATTTAGATAGTGTGTTTTAGATCCATTTGTAAAGCTTAGAATAGTTGATATGCTCAAGTGTACTTACACACACGTTTTATGTTTGGATTTTGGTTTTCATGAATAGTTGATCAAAACAAGTTTAATTGGTTTATGTATAGTAGATTCATTCTATACATGCATGCTTAACTTTTAAATAAACTTATTTTGACTTTCCTATTCATGTATTGAAAAATCCAAGTTTGATAAAATACAAGTTTTGGTTTTTGGTAAAAATGATAAGACACAAAAATAGTTCAAATTGCTTGATATTTGAGTTGAAATTTTTATCACATGTTTATATATCAATGCAAATTGGTAAAACTATTTTTGGGGATTTTTAGAAGTTTTTAAAGAATTTTTAGAAATATTTTTAACATGTTTTTCTGACCCAGGTATTTGGCTGCCAGGTTCTGGCGGTCAACCAGGCCGGTCGACCGTATTCCAGAACTGGTCGACCGACCGGTCGACCGACGTGCACAGCCCCGTGCACGTCTGGCCAAGCAACTGGGTCGGTCGACCGGGCGGTCAACCGGACAGAAAGCCATTGCTCTCTGTAAATGTGCGATCGACCGGGCGGTCGACCGGAAGCCCCAACGGTCATATTTATGACCGTTGGCGGTCGACCGGCCGGTCGACCGCCAGCCTGTCTGGCTGACAGATCAGCCAAACGGCTAGTTTTTGGAGATGGGTATTTATACCCCATCTCTTTGGGGTTTTTGATAAGACTTTTGAAAAGAAAAAATTGTGTTTATCCAGGGTTTATTTCCAAGTTTTCAAAAGTGTTTTTGGGCTTTAAAATTTCCAATTTGGTTTTTGTGTTTTAGGGTTTGGGAAAATCAAAGAAATTAGATTTTTGGGAGATTTATTTTGTTCTTCAATTCTATTATTTACAAGAGTTTTCCCAAGAAGTTTTCTTTGAGTTTTTTGTTTTCCAAACTCTAGTTTTTTCTCACTTGAGCTATCTTCTATCCTATTCTATTAGGATCATTTGTTTGTGGAAAGAGAGAGATTGTGTTTGTGGTTGAAAGAGACCACTTGTTGTAAACCCTTTTCATTGTTGGGTTGCCCCCTCTTTGGTAGAGGTTGAGGTTTGTGTTTGCTCCCTCTAGTGAGAGGTGGAGTTTGTTTGTTGGCTACGGGCCTTATCCCTCTTCGGTAGAGGAGGATTTGTGGTTGTATTGCCTCGGTGGCATTGTAAGGTTAAGAGAGGAGTTTGGTACTCCTTAGTTGATTAGAAATCCTTCACGGTGGTGAAGGCGGGGACGTAGAGCTAGGGCTCGAACCTCGGAACATATCTTGTCTTTGCGTTTGATCCATTGTCTCTCTAACCCTCTCTCTTTATTTTGTGCAAAGCTCATTCATTTCATATTTGCTTGCATTTGTACCTTGCATATATCCATATTGCTCATTCAAATTATATGCCTGGTTGTTTGTGTGCCTCACTTGTACTTAACCACAAGGGCTTCATATAGCACCTCAACCCATATCTAGGGGAATCAAGAGGAGTTAGTCCAGAGCCCTTCACGGGGAATTCGGCTACACTTGTTGGTTGTACTAAGTGATTGCAAATTAGTTTTTAGCTTCCGCATTTAATTTCTAGATTAGCATTTTTACCTATTCACCCCCCCTCTAGGTGATTTTCAAAGTATCCTCTTCTAGAGTTTGTTGGGAAGTGTGTTGGTAGGAATCTGGTCAGCGCGACCACTTTATCTTATTGACGATGCGAACGATGAGTCGTCTAGTCTTATGCTAGAATTTTCTTCTTGCCCTGTTTCGAAATTCCTTGAGATTGAAAGATTAGAGTGTCAAAACCCTGAAATTATCCTTGATGGATGGGAGAAAGTATTCTCTGAATTCTTGAAAGCCAAAGAGCAATGACTATTGGCTATCTTCTCGCCTCTATGCTAGCTTCTTCTCCATGTATCTCCTCCTTTTATCTTGTTAATGAGCATTTATAGGCCTCATAGGGTATAACCGCCTTAGAAATTAGCAAAGACTGAATAAACAACCTTGACGGGAAGCAAGGTAGGCTTTGTGCGAGCCTGTCATAGCTAAAATCCTAATTATCTTTTCTTCTTTTTCTTTTCTCTTCTCATTCTACATCAGTTTTGTCTCAGAAACTTGAAGAAATGTTTTCTAAAAGGCACACCTCTCATGCTAAAGATTCACATGTTAAGATTCCTCATGCTCACACTACACATAACACTTCTCATGCTAAATCTTTTCATGCTCACAATTCTCATGCTCACAAATCACACACTCACTATGCTTTTAAATATGGTAGAGTGTATAGATGCACATATTGTGATAAGAATGGACATTTGACTAAATTTTGTTATGACCAAGTAAATAGATCAAATAATCTTGTTTGGGTTCATGGAACTAACTCTTTAGGACCCAAGAAAATGTGGGTACCAAAATCAAGTCCTAAATTATTTGATGTAGGTACACACCAAGGCTCCAAGACGTAGGAAGCGGTGGTACCTTGATAGTGGTTGTTCAAGACACATGACGTGGGACATCAATAACTTTACAACCCTATCAAGGTACGTGGAAGGTGGCTCCGTCACCTTCGGGGATGACTCCAAAGGCACTATCATCGGTATAGGTAACATTCAAATTGGTGCATCTCCCATTATAGAAAATGTTGTACTTGTTGATGGTTTGAAGCATAATTTGCTTAGCATTAGTCAATTTTGTGACCGTGGACTTAAAGTTGTTTTTGATGATTCTTCTTGCAAGATTTTTGATGTTAAAACTAATGATTGTATTCTCACCGGTTTTCGTGATGATAATGTTTATATCATTGACATGCTTAATGTGGAATGTTCTACTAAATGCTTAAATGCTTTTGATGAAAATTCTTGGCTTTGGCATAGAAGATTAGGACATGCATCTTTTGACCATCTTTCTAGGATTAATTCAAAGGAATTGGTGAAGGGTATTCCTTGCTTGAAGTTTGAGAAAGACCGCATTTGTGGTGCGTGCCAACTTGGGAAACAAACCAAGTCTTCCTTCAAACCAATCAAGGATATCATGTCAACTAGGCCTTTAGAATTAATTCATATGGATCTTTTTGGACCTACTAAAACTAAGAGCTTAAATGGTAGTAGATTTGCATTTGTTTTAGTTGATGATTTTTCCCGTTTCACTTGGGTTTTCTTTTTGGAACACAAAGATCAAACTTTTTCTCATTTTAAAATTTTTCGAAAAAGAGTTGAAAAAGAAAAGGGTTTTTCGATTTTGAGAATAAGGAGTGATAGAGGTGGTGAGTTTGTTAACCAACTCTTCATGACTTATTGTGATGAAAAGGGAATTAAGCATGAAATGTCTTGTCCTAGAACTCCACAACAAAATGGAGTTGTAGAAAGGAAAAATAGAACACTTCAAGAGATGGCTAGGACAATGATAAGTGAGTATGACCTCCCTCAATATCTATGGGCCGAGGCCGTAAACACCGCATGCTATATATCAAATCGTATTTATTTATGTAAAAATTCTTCCAAAACATCTTTTGAAATGTATCATTCTAGAAAACCTAATGTTGCATATTTCAAAGTTTTTGGATGCAAGTGTTTTGTTTTGAACACTAAAGATAACTTGGGTAAATTTGATGCTAAGGCTTATGAAGCAATCTTTGTTGGATATTCTACAACTAGTAAAGCTTATAGAGTATTCAATAGATCTTCACTTACCATTGAAGAATCCATGCATGTTAAATTTGAAGAATCTAATGTGTTTGTTGAGAATGTTGTAGAGATTGAACCATTAGGTGATAACATGAAGAGACTATCCTTGAAGGACTCACCCGCTCAAGAAGAAAAGTTAGAATCAATTGGTGATGTTCAAGAGGATAAAGAGGAAAGCTCTCTACCGCTTCCTAAAGCTTGGAGATACGCTACAAATCATCCCAAGGAGCTCATCTTAGGTGATGCATCTAAAGGGGTAACATGACCTATGTGGTAACTTTGCTTTCATTTCTCATTTTGAACCCAAAAGCATCCTCGAAGCCGAGACGGACTCATATTGGTTGTTAGCCATGCAAGAGGAACTCAATCAATTTGAGCGCAACCAAGTTTGGCACCTTGTTCCTAGACCCCACGATAGACCAATAATTGGTACTAAGTGGATCTTTAGGAATAAGATGGATGAGTCCGGAAATGTGATTAGGAATAAAGCTAGGTTAGTGGCCCAAGGTTACACTCAAGTTGAGGGAATTGACTTTGAGGAGACCTTTGCACCCGTAGCACGGCTTGAAGCCATACGGATGACACTAGCTTTTGCATCTTTCAAAAATTTTAAACTTTTTCAAATGGATGTGAAGAGTGCATTTTTGAATGGTTTTATAAATAAAGAAGTTTATGTTGCTCAACCTCCAGGTTTTGTTGATCATGTTCATCCCGATTTTGTTTTTAAACTTGATAAAGCTTTGTATGGATTGAAACAAGCTCCAAGAGCTTGGTATGAAAGGCTTTCTTGTTTTCTCATTTCAAATGATTTTGTTAAAGGCAAAGTAGACACAACTCTTTTTACTAAGCATGTTGATAATGACATTTTAATTGTGCAAATTTATGTAGATGATATAATTTTTGGTTCTACTAATGAGCTTTTATGCAAGGAGTTTGAAAAGGTCATGCAACTTGAATTTGAAATGTCTTCAATGGGTGAGCTTAATTTCTTTCTTGGACTCCAAATCAAGCAATTGTAAGATGGGAACTTCATATGCCAAGCCAAATATGCAAAGGAACTCGTAAAGAAGTTTGGACTTGAAGACTCTAAAGTTTGCAACACTCCCATGGCAACTACAACCAAGCTTGATAAGGATGACCAAGGTAAAATGTTGATATTAAATTGTTTAGAAGCATGATAGGTAGTCTTTTATATTTGACGGCAAGTAGGCCGGACATCATGTTTAGTGTGTGTCTTTGTGCTAGATTTCAATCGTGTCCTAAGGAGTCCCATCTTATTGCGGTAAAACGCATTATTCGTTATATTAAGGGCACAATTGGAATGGGTCTATGGTATCCGAAACGGAGATTTCTCAATGACGAGTTATTCGGATGCCGACTATGCGGGTTGTAGAGTAGATAGAAAGAGTACTAGTGGGACATGTCAATTTCTTGGTAATTGTCTTGTTTCATGGTCCTCTAGGAAACAAAATTCCGTAGCTCTCTCAACCACCGAGGCGGAGTATGTTGCCGCGGGGGCTTGTTGTGCACAAGTCCTTTGGATGAAACATACTCTCCTTGATTATGATTTGCATTATAACCATATAAAAATATTTTGTGATAATACTAGTACTATACATATGACAAAGAATGCAAATCAACATAGTAAGACCAAGCACATTGAGATTAGATATCACTTTCTTAGAGATCATTTTGAGAAAGGAGATATAGATATTGACTATGTTTCTACGGATTTGCAACTAGCCGATATTTTCACTAAACCACTTGATTTTGCTAGATTTTCCTTCATTTGTGGTGAACTTAATGTTTGTGTTATTGAATAAAAATATTTTCATAACCCTTTTTGATGTATGACAAAAAGGGGGAGAATGAGTTTTTATGATAGAATTATGAGTTCATATGGTTTTGGTTCCATATGAGTTTATACATGTTTAATTAGTTTTCATGATTTCTTGTTTTTTTTTGCAAGCATATTTTGATTTTTAATCATATGGTTTTTGCTTGATGGTTTTTGCTTGCACCTTACATTGTTTTTATGATAGCATAATTTGAGGGGGAGCTTTCTCCTCCCCTATATTTTTGCTTATAGCCTATTTGTTTTGTCATCATCAAAAAGGGGGAGATTGTTGGCCCATAAGGTTACACTCTCCACTTATTTAGAGTTTTGATGATAACAAAACAAATAAGAGCTATTTGGTACTAATTAGTTTGTTTAAGATAAGTTTCAGGTTAGTACCATATTTGGAGGCCATTGCTTAGCTATTGCAAGAAATTCTAGGTTCATAAAAGCAAAGAAGGCTTTTTGTACATCAAGGAAGGAACATAGAAGAGAAGGCTCTAGCAAGGCATTGCATGGCTCAAGACTTCAAGATTGCTCAAGATAATTTATTAGATTTGTTTCTAGTTTTATAGTTTTGTTAAAGAATAGTGAATTGGTTTGAAGCTCTATCACACACGTTTTTGCGCACATCTTGTTTCCAAAAATATTTCCTATAATATGTACAAAAATAGTTTGTATACAATCTTCAGCCTACAAACTCTTTTTTATCCATTATATATATATCTCTATTCAATATTGTTTTGTTAAAAATAGATTTCTCCTCAAAATTTTGTTTTTGTTTTGGCTTTTGACCTGATCCGGTCGACCGTCCCGGTCGGCCGACTCTGTGTCAGGTTTGGCCGGTCGACCGGTCGAGTCGACCGAGGTTCTGGCAGTAGGGCGTATCCGTGTGCACGTTTCACGGTCGACCGGTACGGTCGACCGAAACATGCCTGACTGACAGACATTTGCTCTCTGTATTTTTAGGTCGACCGGGCGGTCGACCGTTAGCCTGCAACGGCTATTTTTTTGAACTAGCGGTCGACCGAGGTAGCCGTTTGAACAGTAACGGCTATTTCCCAAGCTGATTTATTTTTTGTCCTTTTCTCACTTAAGTGTGTTTAAATGACATGTTTTGGTTTTAATACTTTCTGATTAGCCTTAAATATGTTTTATCTCTAAACCCTAGCCCTCTCCTATAAATAGGGGTGTTTGGGGAGAGGTTCATTTACTAATCTTAACAAGAAAAATTTGCAAAAGTTTCAAAAGTTTAAGGCATTCAAAAGAGCTTGATTTTTGGTTTTGTGCTGAAATTCTCTCTCAAATTTCTGAAGTGTTTTCAAGAATTCTCTGATTTCATTTTTTTTTCTCCTTACACACAAGAGCTTCAAATCATATTCATTGTTCTCTAAGGACCTTGTAAGGGAAGAGAATTTTGAAAGAGAAAGTTTGTGGTCTTTTGACTACTAAGAGATTGCTTGTACTTGAGATTGTGGAGTTGGGTACTCCGGTGTATTTGTGACATCTTTGTGATAGTGGAAGTGGTTGGAATCCTTCTGGGGAAGGCGGGGAAGTAGAGCTGGGTGCTCGAACCTCGATAACAATTCTTGGTGTTTGCGTTTGGTTTACTTTTCCTTGTTCTTGCTCTACTTTCATTGCTATTATTACTTGCTTTTGATTGTCATTGCTTTATTCACTTGTTCTCATTCATCTTGTCAATCTTTGTCCCATACAACAAGGTTGCATTGCGCACCTCCAACTCATTTCACGAGGAATCAGGAGGAAGGAGTTCAGAACCCTTCACGGGGCATTCGGCTCTTAGTCTTGTTTTGGGCGATTGTTGCATCATATTTTTAAATTGTGCATTGATTAGCATAATCACCTATTCACCCCCCTCTAGGTGATTTTCAGTCATTTTAGAAGTCATTAGGAAATTTTCCCATTTGATCAGAAGGATATGGAGTGACGGAGTCTCCTGTTGTTTAGACACATGGTGTCATCCTATGAGGGTCAATTGACCACTACAACTCTATTAAAATTTATTTTCTTCAAAAATGGAAGCTATTTTGTTATTTTCGAATTTACCATCTTCTTTCGAGTGAGAAGAGTACCCTGAATGTCACTCTTTCATGCGACTGATGGAGGAGCTAAACTATCATATTGTTATTCTCAATTACAATTAGTGGAATATTCTGATTATCAATGTTTTAATCTTACGTCAAGGACTAGTTTGGTGCACCTTAACTGATTTAAGGAAATAAGATATATCAATATTTGAGGGATTAATATGAGAATAAGGCTATTTTGATGGACTAATATACAAAATCCCAAAATTAAAAGAGACAACTAATCATTGAAACAATTGATAGCAAATAGGTTGAGAAATTTAAAGATTGATATTAAGAGCAAAAATTTTACAATTATCATTGTTTTCAACAACTTTTCTGGAATTTGAGTTTCCAAACCATAATTCACCAATAGGCTACTATCGAGTTCGGTCGGTTTTAGGTACCACCAGGACCCGAAACCGACCCCCTTACAGGTACCACTTTTCGATCCAAGTCAGACACTATTATCAATGGGTCTAGGTCAGGCGGGTTCGAGTCGAGAGTTCGGGGCCAGTATATTTAAATTTCACCATAAAGCCTAACAAACATTGTGAAATAAAAAAATAACAAAAAGGAAACAATAAGCAAGCAATAACACACTAAATTCAAGAATAAAAATGAAACTTCAAAAAAAATATGTAATCAAAGTGTAAAATTTTTATAGAAGTTTTCATTATAAACTAAAAAAGAAACTCAAATTCCTAACTCCACAATGCATACCCTCGTTCTTGTGTCACATAATTAGCACTCCCCGTCCAATTCAACTTTTAGATCTAATGTAGGAGGACGAGGATGAAGGTGGCGACAAAGTGATTGAGAAAAGAAAAGTGGGCTTTGGT
Source organism: Agave tequilana (assembly GCA_038442645.1). Classification (NCBI taxonomy): domain Eukaryota; kingdom Viridiplantae; phylum Streptophyta; class Magnoliopsida; order Asparagales; family Asparagaceae; genus Agave; species Agave tequilana. Next base: position 24,999 of record JAVJIF010001738.1, on the reverse strand, counting down.
TTTTGTTCCCACGGTTAAAGTGTTAATGTGGGTTGTGTAATTATGACTGATGTTAGTAGTTAGATAAATTATATATTTTAATAAATCAATTCATTCTAGTAACGAGTCGGATATAATGAAAGTTTGTTTACTATTATTAATGTTAGTATATTTATTTATTTATTTAAGGTATTTTAATGGGTCCAGTTCGGGTAAAATAGGTACTACCTGTCCTTCCTCAATGCTAAACATGTTTGGTCCGGATTAGGTTTACGTGACAGTGACAGTGATAGGTATCCAGAACCTATCCGACTTATGAATGGGTCTAATTTTTAGACCACTATTTAACCACTTGTAAGCGGGTATGGTATGGTACGGGTCCGGGTTTGGTCCGGATATCGGAGAATTGTAATAACCCTATTAACCAATAATGCCTTTAAAATTCGCAAGGGTTATAGCTTGAAAAAACCCTGGCCCTTCACCTTTTATTTAATATAAATCATAGTAGAAAATTATCCTAAATATTTCTAGATAATGATTGACATAAAGAAAGATTTTTGAGGACTATATTACTACGTTAATCCTTTTTATAGTTAATTTGATTGCATTAGCTCCAGTAACAAGCTATATATTTTCCTTGCTCGATAAGTCCTTTGAGTGCATAACGAGCATGCAAAGTTTTATTCTTTTTTCCTGCTTGTGCATGCTGGTTGCAAGATTTTTGATGTATATGTTTTAGGACATCAATCAAGCAATTGTAGAGTGGATCTTTAACTGCCATAAGGGTGGACTTTTTACTTGTCATGGGAGGAAAATTCGGCCTGGTTATTTGTGGAAGGATTTAAGTTATTTCCTTCCTGTTCAGACCCAATCATAGACCATCCAAATACAAAATCCAATCTATTTAAGTTGATCACATCATTTAGAGTGTTAAAAAACTAAAAATCATGCAATTTTATGTTTTTTGCCCTATGCATCAAGTATGCATAAAATGGACAATTAAGATTAGCAAGTTGTTTAATCTGTGGCATGAGATACAAATTATTGATGTAATATTTTGATCATCATGTAAACACTTTAAAATCCTCGCCCCCCATCGGAAGTCACTCGTGTTTCTACTTTTAGGGAATGAATGTAGATCATCTTGAATGTACTTGATCTTCAGTTTGGTCTTGCTATAACTGGATTTGAATGGGAAGGATTTGGTGCTAAGTCCCATCGGAAGTCCCCAGGTCTTAAAAAGGGGAAAACAACTGAAATAGGAGAGACTCCCTCCTATGTTGTTGATGCGGATAAATCTCAGCCCCAAATCTAGAGCTTAGTAATAAAAACAAAGAAAGAGTCAATTTTGTAAACACTCTTTACTTTCAAAAGGGAGATCAATTAACTCAACTATTCATCTCTCTATATATATTGAGAGATAGAGACGTGTCATTCCGGAAAGGATTCGAGGCCGAATTCTTCCCACTCAAATACGACCCTACAACATCCGAATGTAAGATCCATTTCGTTGAAGTTGATTTACATATTTTCAAGTAACTAAAAATCAAAAATCATGTATTTTGATTACCTTTTGCCAATCCATCAAGTAGGCGCAAAATGAACGGCTGAAAATAGTATATTGCTTAGATCTACGTCTTTAGACATAAATTCTAGATCTGACCATTTTATCATGATTTAAATATCTAAAAACCCTCACACACCATTTTTTTGTAAGATTTCAAATATTTTACACCATTAAACTAATACTATTTCAGCCATTCATTTTGCGCCTACTTGATGGATGGACAAAAAGTATTCAAACTACATGATATTTTGTTTTTAGTTACTTGAAATAATGTAGATAAACATCAACGGAGTGGGTCTTGCATTCAAATGTCATAGGGGTGTATTTGAGTGAGAAAGTTTCGCCCTCGAATTCTTCCGAAATGACAAGTCTATTTCTCTCTCTATATATATATATTTACACACATATATATACACACACATATACACACGCACACATATATATACACACACACGCACACACATATATATATATTCTACATCCTAGGACCATGCCTCTGCTTCCCCCGTGGCGTGAAACAACTGTGATCTGGTTTGGATTTACCGTTTCTAACCTCTGCCCATGAATTTCAAAGTTGCAAAGACAAAGAAAATGTCGTCATCATCAGAAATGAACTTCATTTTTTTTAAGAAATATACTTTAAAAAGTTAAAAACCAAAAAAATATCACAATTCTTTTTCACCAAAAAAAGAAGACTTAATTGACACTTTTTTTTATTATCTTAAAAAGGATATAAGCAAAATGATGATAAGTATTCTCTACAGTAGCAAGAAGGCCCTAGAATACATCTTAATGCTATCTACAAAGTTTTTGAGATAATGTGAGTATGATTTCTTATGGTTTGATCATGTTTTGGTGTGTTCAGGATCATGAGAAATTTATGTATCTTTTGATATGTCACCCTCTTTGTTCCATATGCAGCATATCCAAAAGTTTATCTTGTTCCAGACCTTTCTTATGCAAACTATGGAAATTATATGTGAGTACGTAATTCTAAGATTTGAATCCTAATCCTTCAACCCATTTTATCACTCACACTTGCGTTTTCTAAGGTACATTGATGATCTTTCCTGTAACTATGGATAGGGGTGGTAGCGGGTCCTTGCCGCTCCGCTACCATCGGTCTCGGATTGCGGGGCAATGTTGGGGTTGGGTTTGATCTTGGGTTGATCAAGAGAGAGATTGGGGAGGATTGGGTTAGTCAATTGAGAAGGGGAGGGGGAGGGGATGGGTTGGGAGTCGAGAAAGAACAAAGGGGGGAAGCTGAGTCTCCCTTTTGAAAGTTTTTTTAAACAAAATTGACTATTTCTTTGTTATTTATTACCCAACTCTAAATCTGCAGTTGAAATCTAGCCACATCAGCAACATAGGAGGGAGTCTCTCATGTGTCAGTTGTTTTCATGGCACAAAGTCGCGTTCTCGGCCGCCGACTCAGCGGGACTGAGACGCATTGGTCACAGCGTCTCGCATCGGTCTCGGGCGATACGCGCAAAACGCTACATAGACAAATCTTGAAAACATCAGTATTATAGCTAGTCACAGGTGAATAATGCATCCTATTATAATTTGTGTCTAAATTAGACAAAAACAAAAAAAGAAAAAAGAAAAGATTAAAAGATAGTCTCTGTGAGAGACTATCGGTTGGAGGGGAGAAGAGCCCTTTTCTAAATATCGGCCGAATCCGTCGAGATATCGTCTGATATCCCCTTTTTTTCCTGCTACCGATACGATATGAGGAAATCATTCACCATATCGTTTGCAGCAAAAAAATGGCCGTTCTTTGAAATATCAACCGATAAGTCGCTCGATATCGGCTAATAAGTTGCTCGATATATCGCCCGATATGAAATAACTTATTTATTGCATGACTACGTGCAAATGTACATTGTTTTTTATGTCTTTATATGCATATTACATCATTTTTATTAGGTAGATGATATCTATGACACTAAACTAACTTTTAGTTATCAATATTTCATTATATATAATGTCTTATATGAATACCCGATATGTGCGCATATCCCCAATATCTCCCCCGATATCCGATATCCGATATGAAAAACCACATCTGATACGATCCCGATGTCCGATATTTAGAACCTTGGGAAAGGGAGACAGAAAAAAAGAGATCAGAGGGCGGGAGGGGAGAGAGTGATCAATGGGAGGGGAGAGACAGACATTGGGTGAGGGGGAGGGAGAGATAGAGAGATTAGAGGGGGAGAGAGGAGAACAAAGGGAGAGAGAGGAGAGCGAAGGAAGGGGGAGAGAGATATGGACCTGGATGCGCGATGCGACGTCAGAAGGGTAGGCGACCGGCTGCGGCGGGCGAGCGAATGGTCGACGACAGGTGAGCCGATGAAGGAGTTGAGCCCTAAATCTTCCCGCTTCTTTTTTTTACCTTTTTTATGCTGAACTGACTCGGAGTCGACTCGGCCTCGACTTGGTCGACTTGACCGAGTCAATCCCAGTCATATTGGGTCTCGACCGATTAGATCGAGTCGAGGCCGTGTCGGTCTGGTCAAAAATCGGGACCCAGAGCGACTCGTGTCTCGGTCTCGTCGTGGCGCCCACCTAGTCGGAGACGACTCGGTCGAGTCATCTCTGACTCGGCCGATCCTTCGAACCCTGGTTGTTTTCCTTTTCACTCTCCCCCGATATATATATATATATATATATATATATATATATATATATATATATATATATATATATATATGAAAAGTAAAAAATTTCATTGACATACATATCCTAATCTATAGCTCCATTTCCTGCCTAAGTTTGAAGAGATGGGAGATGACCACAGCCGTCATCCAATATTAGCAGAGACAAGAATGAGACCATATCATAGGATATCACAAATTACAAGCCCTGACATTTCCTTAGTACATATTGCCTCCTACATGGTCATGAAACTCAGATACCCTTACAAAACCTGACAGACAGATACCCTTACAAAACCTGACAGATTCTAACATTGCACCCTAATACAAAAACATTGCCAATAATTATGGGTTAATACTCTGATAATCTAATACATGGCATAACTTGCCAAGTTTGACAACTGCTGCTGCTGCTGAAGACTGATACTCAGATGCCTAGCAGAAATCTCAGCTGCTGTTATCTGAGCAATTGAGCACGAGTTGGCAGAAGAACTGCTAGTGCAGCTACTAAAACTGCAAGCTGCTGCTGCTGCTACTGCTACTAAGCTGATACTGATATACATAGTTGATGATGTTGCTACTAGCTTTGCAGCAGCTACTGCTATTGGACTGATTTTCTGATACATACAGAATGCTTGGCTGCTGCTACTGAAATTGGCGTTGACAGTAGAGCTGAGGAAGGTAAAGTATGGGTGACAGTAAACTTCTTAATTACAGAAGTTACTTTTGGATAAATTGTACTATCAGATTTAGGGGTTTCAATGAGAACTCCATCATTGATGGCAATCTTAAATAGACTTGGATAATTGATAACAACATGTCCATAACCTTGGCATTTGTAGCACTTAATTGTGAGATAAATTTTGAAAAAGTCTTTTTCAATGTTGCTTTTACTGTTATCAGACTTTTCTTCAACTTCGCTAACTGTGGGGATCACACTAGGAAAACTACTTTTCGAGTTTTGCTTGAAAGAATTCATGATTCGTAGTTGGTTATCAATTTAGCCATGATATCAAGTGTTGATTGAGGCTCCTTGGTTTGGTTTGAGGGAGTAAATTTGGCCGATGGGGATGAAAGTATATTAAACCCGTGGGGTTGAACAGATGGAGGAGGCTAAACTCGTAGAAATATGGTGGATACATATTTAGTGATGAGTTTGGTCTTCATATATTCCTAAGTTTCAATCGGTTAAGTCCAGACTTTCCTGTTTCTTTCCAAATCTGTTCAGTATTTGCTAGCTTGTCCAGTCAGTTTTGTGATAGCGAACCTGATTTTCTCAGATTCAAAAGTGGGTATCGGTTAAAGTACATGTCCATGCTTTATAACCAATTTAGAAAAACTTGAGGATCTCATAAATAACTAGAATAATCCATACGACCATAAAAAGTGGATACATCCATGATGGTGGTGTGAAATTTACAAATTTTATTTTATTTTATTTTTTTTAAATGTAAGAAAGCAGTAAAGTTTCGTAACAAGGGCTTACAAGATGTGGAAATGAGAGAATTTTTTTTTGATTTTTTAATTTTAATTTTATTTTTTTGAATAAAATCTAAACTAAATGCAATCACGTAAATAAACATGACAAATGCAAATCCTATCTAACTATGCTTGATACCAAATTGATGTGAAAGAGTGACGTGTGTGTGGAAATCAACACCAAATACTCAATCATGCTTCATCAATATGAAATGATCGTTGGTAGGAAAAGATTAAAACTTATAATCTAGCAAATTATTTATCAAATTAACATGACAAGCAAAATTCAATTTCAATCGTGAATCAATTAAAGGTAATATATTATGTGACAAAAGATTCCACGATTAGGATTAAAGTTGCTGAATTCAATTGCAAACTGATACACATAATCTCACATTTGTGAATAACAGTTAAATCGATAAAAACTCAAAGATTAAAATATTGGACTCGAAATAATCAATTTAGATAAGAAACGCACTATAGTGGTCAATTTTTGACCTCTTCGAGATTGCGTCACATGTCCACTCAGCACCAAACAGGCGAGTGACACGTAGCCACTTCCAGAACCTCTAACCGGGAGTGCCCATTTGATCCAAAACCCGAGCGACTCATATAATTAGAAAAAAGAGATAGAATTAGTTGTGAGAATCTCTATCTATAAGAAAAATTCCTATTTAAACTCGACAGTCATACCTCAGGAACAGATCAACCGTATCAACAGTTGGATGTAGAGAATCAAATAAAGATTGACTCTCACCCGATCAATTCTAAGCCAGATGTTTAGCTCTAAATTGCCTCCGAGATAAGGGGCTAAGTATTCAAACAAAGTTGAACTCTATAGCCTTATCTAAACAGACACAACGTGTGTGTGTGTGTGTGTGTGTGTGTGTGTGTGTCCCTTTTAATGCGGAAGAGGACGAAAAATTGAGCCCACAAACCCGAGCACGCCAGAGAAGTCCATTGTAAACGCCATTATTATAGCAGAATTTCTCTGTGGTTTTATCCTATCGGGTTTCCACGTTATTCTCTGTATTTGCATTGGCTTTTCTGTGATTTGATTATATTCACTACATTATTTTGGTGCGTGGATTAATTCCTTAAGAAATCACCCACAATATTTGGTGCTTTCATTGAGGGGGTTGTTTGGTTAGGGGTGGAAGGGAGGAAGTAAGAAAGTAGTAATAGTTTCCTTTGGAACTTGAGAATATGTTGATAAGTTTTCTGGTGCTTGGATGTTGGGAAATGCGGTTTGCAAAATGTTATGTCTTTTCCGGTGTTTGGATGGTAAAGTGATAGTGAAAAGTTGATCGCAAAATAATATTAAAATAAAAATTAATTAAGAAAAATAAAAATTGACATCAACACTTCTGACAAATTCGACCCATCGGTTCTTTCTCACGGTTAACTTGTCCAGATGGTGATCGACTGCAAGATGGTTGGGCGAACACTGGGCAAAGGCCAACGAGCGGGAATTAGTGGCCATCCATTGCGATACCGTAAAACGCGAGTGAGAAGCGATAAAGTAGGTCAACTGTCAGTTGCTCACGTAGATAAATGTTCTTCGAGAGGCGCAACAACGCGTCATCGAGTTGGGTGCCAGGGAGATTCAGGTGGACAACTCCCCTGAGGTCAACCAACATCCAACGGCCCTGACCGACCTACGTTTCAAGCTAAACAAGATGCACTCCAATGTAACCAATCCGCATGGGGACCCCGAGAGCCTCCATGTCGATAGCTTGAAAAAGGGTGCACGGGAACATCACGCCCAACTCACAAGAATGCTTCCCTGACAATGGCGAAGACCGAGGACGCCTCATTCTTCACCCCTTTGAAGTTGTCGATTGACCAGATGCTTCACGTCATCAAGCATCAGCCATGAATAAAGCTCCCTAAGATAGCCAAGCATGACACAGTTTTCCTGGAAGTAGGAAACTGTTCTTTTCACGGTAGTTGGGGACACGCCACTCAGCATTGTTGGGCCCTCAAAAGATACCTCGAGGACCTAGTTCAACATGGATATCTGGACTAGTTCATCCTCGATGTAGAGGGAGATCGTGAGGTCGGAGAGCCCCTGCCGAGACTGTCGACTAAACATCTCGCTCATCGACAACATTTGGGACAAGAAGACCCCTGGCAGACAAGAAGACCCCAGACAGGCAACATAATTCTTCTCACTCAAAATGATAATACTTGTTAAAACCATGAAATATCCAATGAAGTTATGCAGATTCTTTTACTTTGATGTTCATTGTCTTCTCTAGTACGACAAGCTCAGTCAACAGCTTATAACCCGACGACTACAAACTATGACTGCTCAGAGTCAGCCTAGACAGGTTCTCACCTTGACGACCACTTGAGTGAGTCAACAACCTATACATGTCCTACCTTGACGGTTACAAGGGAAAACAGTTCCCGCGACTATCCCTCGAGGAGCCCCCTGAAAGACGGAGAATCACCCACTATAACTGATCTTAGTCAGCCTAGACAGGTTCTCGCCTTGACGGCCACTCGAGTAAATAAAAAGGATATATGGGTCCAACCTTGACGACTACAAGAAAAAAACAGCCCCCGTAGTTATCCCTCAGGGAGCCCCTTAAAAGACTGGGACTCGCCCACTATGACTGCTCGGAGTCAGCCTAGTCAGGTTTTCACCTTGATGGCCACACGAGTAAGTCAAAAGCCTACACGGGTCCTACCCTGATGGCTATAAGAGAAAAATAGCCCCCACGGCTATCTATCACGGAGCCTTCTGAAAGACGGAGACTCGCCCACTATGACTACTCAGAGTCAGCCTAGACAGGTTCTCATCTTGACGACCACTTGAGTGAATAAAAAGGATATACGGGTCCTACCCTGATGGCTACAGGGGAAAAATTGTCCCTGCGGCTATCCCTTGGGGAGCCCCTGAAAGATGAGGAATCGCCCACTATGACTGTTCGGAGTCAGCTTAGACAGGTTCTCACCTTAACAGCCACTCGAGTGAAACAAAACCTATACGGGTCCTACCCTGATGGCTACAAGGAAAAATAGCCCCCGCGGCTATCCTTCGGGGAGCCCCCTAAAAGATGGAGACTCGTCTACTATGGCTGCTCATAGTCAGCCTATACAAGTTCTTACCTTGACGATCACTCGAGAGAGTCAACAGTCTATACGGGTCATAACTTGTAGACTACAAGGGAAAGCAGCCCACGCGGCTTTCTCTAGGAGCCCCCTAGACGGATTTTCACCCTGACGGTGACTTTTCGAGCGACCCTCCAAAGGACCGATGTTACAACATATCTCAAAACATGAAGCCTCCCCCTTTGGGAAGGATTCTTCACTCGGGAAGTATATGCCAAACCACTTCAAATGTTTCAGAATCAAATCAGCATCCCGAGCAAACACAACAACAAAGTAAACAGAAAATTCAAAGGCATCACACAGGAGCACCAAGTGTGACGATTCAAATACTCAAAGAAAATGGCGGACTTATCTTCTTGTTCCATTAGATCTTACAAAAAGGGGGAGCTATTTAACTCCGCCTGGGACTACCACCTCGGCCCTCCGACAATCTGTGAGGTCTCCCACGCCAGTCGCCAGAGCTCCCAGCCTGATTAGTCAGCTTCCTTGATTAGCTATCCGAGCCCACGGGTCAGAAGTCAGGCCATCCTCCGGAGCTAGGCCATCCTCCGGAGCCCTTTGCTGGACCGCTCAAGTTAAGTATTATGATCGAAGAACGTAACTCTGTGTCTCTCCAAGCAGCGTATAATGATCCTTTCAAAGCTCGTCATAACGATTCGACTGACGAGAATCTCGGCTCTCAATTCCTCTACATCCTTATCCCGATTTTCTAGGTTATTTTTTAACAAATGGACTAGCGCTTGAGCGACAGCTTCTCTGCACGCTCCTCATTGATCTGCTCCCGAAGAGATCTCCGACTAGGCTGAAGCAACCTTCCCTTGCAGTTCAGACACCTCCACGCCTTTTGCAACTCCTCAAACCTGCTCAAGCATGTTTCAAAGTCGCGGTCTTGGCCGTCGACTCGGCGGGCACCGTGACGGATTGGTCTCGACGTCTCGGATTGGATTTGGGCATTACGCGCAAAACACTACGTAGAAAGTTGAAAAATTCTTTAAAAAATCACGACAAATCTTAAAAAAATTTAGACATCAATATTCATGTATCATATGTCCAAAACCTATCACCTAGCACACTCAACATAAAACGAAAGCATAAATACACGCATTGTCGGTAGAAATATATCAAAATCCAGGCATAATATAGTAAATTGCACAAAATACATTAATAAATACCTGCTGATGTAGTCATTTTCACATTGAATTCCGATAAGGCACAAACTTATCATCATCATAATCCCCGCGATAAGTATAGAAATTAGGTGTATAGTTTCCATAAGGATTATAGTATGTTTGTCTGTGAGATCCAGTAGGTTGAGATGATTGGCTAGAGGATCCGACATCAGAGTAATATGGCGGTGGGTATTGTGCAATATCAGCTCTATAGTGATAATACCCAAAATCTCGATATTCAGCGCTGCTAGTAGAATATTCACCTATGCTGGAATAATCAGTGCTAGAATGTTGGCCTGATGTCAAACCCAATCCCTGTAAGTGACCTTCAACAGAGAATCTCAAGCAAGGAGACCAGAGGAAGCCAAGAAAGAGGAGCAAGTTGAATGTGCATAGAGAGACGGTAATACTCTTGTAATCTAGGGATAAATTTAAGTGGAAGGTGAATACTCTTATTGCATCAAGAGGAAGGTTAGATCTCTTTGTATTAAGTATATTAATAAAGCTCTCTCAAGTTCTCTCCCCGTGGACGTAGGCGAAGTTTGGGCTGAACCACGTTAAATCCTTGTGTTCTTTCTTTATTACTCTTTGTTTAGGTATTGTTAGTTTGCTTTACATCAAGCTTTCCTTTTGCAAGTATTGTTCATATTGCCAAGTTCCGCTAACGTCGATCCTGAGAGTCACAACAATTGGTATCAGAGCATATCAATTTCGCAACAATTGGTATCAGAGTTCAAGTTAACGAAGGGCGATATGTCGAAGATGGGAAGTTCTACGGCAAAGTTCGAGGTTGAGAAGTTTAATGGCAAAGGAAACTTCACAAAAGAGGGTGAAGACGTTGCTGGTGCAATAATATTTTTCATAAGACCTTACAGGGTAAGTCAGCAAAATCTGTAGGTACGTCAAACGAGGATTGGGAGGAGATGGATCTAAAGGCGGCAAGCACGATCCAACTATGTCTCGAAGACAAGGTTATGTACAACGTGATGGATGAAAAAACGGTTACGGGATTGTGATCAAGGTTAGAAACGTTATATATGACGAAAAGCCTCTCCAACAAGCTGTATCTCAAGAAACAACTATATGGGCTGCGCATGAAGGAAGGGACAACAGTTTTAGAGCATCTAAACTTCTTCAACAAGGTCATTAGCGAGCTTCTAGCTGTTGATATCAAGAGCGACGAGGAAGACAAGGCGTTGATACTTCTCAATTCTCTTTCAGAGTCATATGATCACATTGTCGCCACCATGCTCTGCAACAAGGGAACTCTTATCTTGGAGGAGGTCACGCCAACTCTCTTGTCTAATGAGATTAGGAAAAGGCCAAATCAAGAGGAGTTGACATGATCAGGTTTGGTGGTCACAGGAAGGAAAGGAAGAGAAGGAAGAAAAGGTCCAAGCTCATCAAAGGCGTGTCACTTTTGTCACAGGGAAGGTCATTGGAAGAATGACTGCAAGCATCGGCAAGAGTGGCTGAAGAAGAAGGGGCAAGCTATGGAGATAGACGTAGCAAGCGGTGTAGAGGACACCGAGATATTAATGGCTTCTTACGAAGACAACACTTCTCAAGGTAAAGGTTAGATATTTGATTCAGGTAGCACAGTTCATGTATGTTCCCAAAAAGAGTTGTTCAATAACTCCTTAGTTGCAAAGGAGGAAGGGATTGTCAAGATGGTGGATGGCTCGGCTTGCGAAGTCATCGGCATTGGGACAGTCAAGGTTATAGGAAGAGATGGGACAGTGCGTGCTCTGGAGGCAGTCTGGTATGTCCCGGAGGCACGGTATAATCTAATATCTATAAGGGTGCGCAACGAAGAAGGATGCGGATCTAAGTGCAACAAGGTGTCGTCACAGTCAACCAAGGAGACGTGGTAATCCTGAAAGGAGAGAAGTGTGGAAGGTTATACAAGCTGAAGAAAGGGAACTCAATTTGAGGTGGAGTTTCAACGATAAGCTTGGAAGGGAGTTCATCGCGAGGTGGAGCTTCAAGGAAGACTGCAACGGGACGTGAACCGGGTCAAAGTGTTGCGGGAAAGAGAAATGATGCACTCAGGAAAGGCCTGAGATGGCCCAAGGCATCTCAATAAATCAGTTAAAGGCCTCGGGGAGGGGGCAAGAGTTAAAAGTTTCACGGTACGGTTACAACCATGGAAAGAATCAAGGTATTAATCCAAAATCTCAAGTTGTGCTAAAGGCTTGAAAAACAAGTCAATGTGGAGATTGTTAGGATTTTACCTTATTTTTTTCAAAAAGAGATGATGGTCCAAGAAAATCCAATTGAGTTGGAGAAGACGATGGCTTGAAACAGAAGAAGCAAATTAAGATGAAGCAGTTTTCTTTTCAGGTGATTGCAAGTTTTCTTTTTCAGGAGTATGAATAGGATTTAATTCCTATTCAATGAAGATTTGTTTTTAAAGTTTAAAAGGTTTAGAATCCTTCTAGATCAAGGAGATCAATTCCTAAAAGGATTGATCAAGATTCTTCAACCATCCAAAGGCCAAGATCATCTCATAGTCTAAATAGGAGTTGTATTGTAAAATCCTATAAATAAACATTGTAACCAAGCATTGTAATTGTCTCAACAAAACAAGTCTCAAGGAGTTTCTATAACAGAGAATCTCATGCAAGGAGACCAAAGGAAGCTAAGAAAGAGGAGCAAGTTGAAGGTGCATAGAGAGAAGGTAATACTCTTATAATTTAGGGATAGAATCAAGTGGAAGGTGAATACTTTTGTTGCATAAAGAGGAAGGTTAGATCTCTTTGTGCCATGCCTATTAATAAAGTTCTCTCAAGTTTCTCCCTGTGGACGTAGGCCAAGTTTGGGCCAAACCACACGTGTTCTTTCTTTGTTACTCTTTTGTCTAGGTTTGCTATTTTGCTTTACACTAAGCTTTCTTTTTGCAAGTACTGTTTCATATTGTCAAGTTTCGCTAACGTCGATCCGGGAGTCACAATAATTGGTATTAGAAACAATAGAAACTAGGTTTTGAGAAGGAAAAAGAGATGAGAAAAGAGGATAGACTAATTAGGGTTTCACGTTCTAAACTAGGGTTCTCTAGGACTTTCCACCAAAGAGAGAAATTTGGAGAGAGATAACTCACAAGTTTGAGGAAAAACTTTCATATCTTCATTGATTTCATTGATTGATATAAGAGGCCTTTATAGGCTTGTACAAAATTGAATACAACTTAAACTAAAACTCCTAATCAAAATAGAATTACAATTCCAAAATAAAGAAACTAAACTCTTAATAAAAATACTACTCCAAATAAAAAAAACTCAAAATAAAGAAACTAAAATTAAATAGAGTTCTATTATTACTGAGAAACTAAAACATGGCGTCTTCTCCACTGGTGATCCACATGTCACACACGTGGCTTGATGTTTATTTGATGCAGTCCTCGTCTGTGTACTTTTTTTTCTTAACGAATGATGGAAAAGTGATTTTTCTTTCTTGATGTCTCAAATGATATTTGGTGCATAGTTCAATATTTATATATTGTTCTTATTCATTTAATAGTGCTTTAATCGGTATAATGCTTGCTTATAATTTAGATTAAAAGTAATGATACCCATGCTTGCATGCGCGCACAATTATAGCTATGCCAGCACTCTTTCACTCACACCCTAAAATGCACCCATAAGCTCTCAAACAAAGGGGTTGACATACCTGTATCAATGAATATTATCAGAATGTTCCCCACCAAACAGGGGTTAGCCTGTTTGGGTTAAACTTTGGTAGATGGCTTCACAGAACAGTTGCCAAAAAACTGAACCACTAATTGTCGGTCACCTTGTGTTAACCCTTAGTGAGTTGGTGTCAAGTACATTATTTGAGGTATTGTTCGATGAAAGAGTGACTTGCAAATAAATTCTTAAGGAATATGTCCAGTTTTACATAGTGCAGTTTAAACCCCTGAAACAAGTGAGCAAGCTTAAACATTCCCCTACACAAATAGGGAAGATGAAGCAACTAATTTTTATCATTAGATAATCATAAACAATAAATGTTAATGTCCTATACTAACATCAAAAATCAACTTTTTTACTTTCTTACTTGATTTTACTTTTAGTTTACTTCTCTGAATTGTAAATGCAAAGGTCATTAGATTGTCTGTACATCTAATTTTTTTTAAAAAAATATCTTTTAGTTAAAATTTATGAATCAGGACGGGTTGATTACTTTTTCCAAAAAGAAACCCATTATGTTACTTAAATTTAAGTTAGGTGATATCAAACTTTGAGTGTGTTGAGTTTGTTGAGTAGGACACAATATCTCAAGCAGTTGTTTGTCTGTGTGTATGTATTATTTTGTGCATTTGTGTAGGGTATGTCTAGCAGTTGTTTGTTTGTGTATGCGTAGAGAAAATTGGGTAAATTCTATGGGATGACAGTTTGCTATTCATACTATTTGAATTCATGTGATCGTTAGTTGGCGTGGTAAGAAATTGGATCTGCTATCTAGATGCCAATTCGAGCACCCGTATGTATGGTTAACATCTTATAAACCTATTTCTAGGCTCGAAAGGTTTCCCTTTCTTTCTTTCTTTTCTTTTTTCCTTTGAAAGAGAAAAGGTGCATAATTCTGAATTTGGAATGGACCGAAATGAACTTTGGGGGGCTGAAGCCATTGTTTTTTAATGTCCAGAACAAGAAAGAGAAGAAAAAGATGAGGAGAGTCAACGAGATTTAATGAACAGAGAGGACTGGAGGCAACTCGAGAAAATTTCTTAGTTCCATAACACTGATTTAACAGTTTGAGTTGGCCTACCTGAGAAGTAAATATAAGGGCACACTGTCTAGTTCATTAGAGCAAGAATGGAAAGAAAAAATAAGAAGGAGTTGCTCGTATGAGCAGTTAGGTTGGCCAATCCTAAAAGTAAATACAAGGAGCTGCGTTTTGGAGTAACATTGAAACGCGTGACAATGAAAATTTCTAGACAGTCATATATTTGTAAGATATTTTAAAACAGTATCCTCTTAATTTTGGATCATTAAAAGACGCCTTTAATGGTAATGTACAAGATGTATCCAAATTATATATTGAGTAAATCATTATTCTAGAAAGAAATCAATATATTGTGCTGGATAATGCTTTGTTACGTTGTATGGTACATACCAGTTTCTAATGTTGTATGGTACATACTTGGGTGATTACAGGAGGAAATAAGAAATCAAGAATGCATGCAAATTCTGGTTGGACAAGGAAATGAAAGGTGTAGGAGGAAAGGGAGAGTGGCCTCTGTGATAAAATATAAAATCATAAGTTGTATGTTATTTTTGTGCTTATAATATTATATTCATCTAGCTTCTTTTAAAATTACAGCTTTTAGTTTGGGGAGAACTATAAATAACAGTTTCATTTTTCAAATATTCAAAGTGTCACTTTCAAACCATTAAACCTCACCCGATTATTTAGGCTTTAAGTGCTCCTTTCCTCTTTCCTCTCAAGGGTAATATGGGCTGTCATCAAACATATTTGGCCCTTTACCCTACTTTTTAATCATTCCAATCGCCGTCTTATGAGCACACAGAGCTCTTTGTCAAAAATGCATATCCTTACTTCAACCAGTTTTCCATCATATTTATCATTTTGTGGGGCTTAGCACTAGCTCACGTGATCTATCCCATTATACCCTTGAAGCGCGTCTTTACTTAGTGGGACTACATTTGATCCTATTTGGCATATCTTCATATCACACTCCAGTTAAGCAAGAAATGAAACTGGACATTTTGGGAATCACATGGAATGGAAAGGTTTAATTTTCCGCTGCCTTTACCAATCTAGCTTTCTGTTGCCATTTATTCCCTTATAAGTCAAAGCTTTCTTTCCTACATTTATCCTTGCGCTGTAAAAGTCGTGAAGTGACATTCATTAGGATACTTCTTGATTATATAGATTGAGCACATGACATGAAATTTGTTGTTGCTACAAACCCTTTGTCTTGTCTTTGTGTAACCAGAAACTCACTAATGTGACCATAACTACTTCGGCATTCATCATCATGTGTTCTTAATGACATCAACTTATACCACTTTCTATAACCACCAAATTGATTTAGGGTTGGCAATGGGTTGTGATATGTTGTGCCTAGTCAAGTCTAGGCATGACTCATGTAAAAACAGTTAGGTCTATGCATGGCCCATAATACTATTTAAGCCCATATCTATACGCCTATGTACCAGTCCCACTCGATAGTGAGCCACCTATTCATGCCCCCATTTGTGCTTGAATCAGGCCAGCCTATTCGTGCCTGATTTGGGTCTCCTACTTTGTGCCTAATCCGGCAGAGGAGAGTGAGAGTGGCTAGGGTTTTCACTTTATTGTTTGGCTTGAGAATTAAAGTGAGGATTAGGTGACAAATGATTCAAATGAGAGAATGAGATCTGAAAGTTTAAATGACTAATAGACTCAAGACTAATTCATTAAATAGTACACGTTACTTTGCCATTAATTGGAGGCTCAAGCAGAGCTCCATTCGTGCCTTGAATGGGCCGTGCACCCAGCCATACGTGTCGGGGAAGGCAAGCTCACGTACGACACAGTAATAAACTGGGTTGTAAGTTTTAGGTCATACCCAGAGTACTATTTTCATTATCATGTCCCAAATATTTCATGCCAAGCCCATCTTGCCTTGGTCCGGCCTCAACCCATTACCCACCGTACATTGATTGTCCTGGTTTCTCTTTTGCTTTCTCAAAATAAAGAAAAATATCAGCATTGGAATGGATATATAGAAATCTGTTTTTTTTTCTATATGGCAAGCTATGGCTCTTTGGCTTTTCTATGCTAGAGATGATCTTCACAGGTGCAAACCTTTTTCTGTTTGCTCCTCTTTATAATATTCTAGTCGAAAGAGCTTAGAGGGTTAACAATAGTGACTTCTCAGGTGTAAGTTGTGCCATTGATGTGGTAGGTTTCTGCACTCGCGAAGGTGTGACACAGGACCCAATATTGGTCCTCTACATTTCGTACACGAGCATTCGACCTGTAGTGAATGGGGAAGAAAGCTTTTGACGCGAAAACTTTTGTTGTTTCATTTGAAGTCAAGTGTTGGATACTGAAATATCTTTCCTTCCATTTAAAATGTTGAATTATGAATTTTTTTATCTATGTGGTCATGGTTATATTTACATCTGAATGAATAGGCTTTGCTTCCTCTAGCATCAAACTGACAACTTTAGTCAGATAATTTTGTATCCTTTCATCATTTCTCATATGTGCTATCTTTTGAGGAAAAATATGTTTTGGTTGGATGCACGAATTGATTTGAGGGTCATAATTCCGGTATGAAAAGTTATGGTTACCATCACAATCTGATATTTTCAGATCCCAGCCGAGAGAGAATGGTGTCTTATTTCCTATCTGTCAAGGATGCTGGTAGCCAAGATGATAATCTGAAGAGCTTCTCAATCAGAACCTGAGGCTGAAAGCATTGAAGGGTGCACCAATATGAATTGATCAATTTGTCAAGGCCGAGCTTGGGCTATTTCGGGGAGAAGAGACCCCTCTCCCTATTCATAATCGGAATGATTTCTTAATTTCCTCAGAAGAAAACACGTGTCATTCATTCAGGTGGTGCTGCATTCCTGAGCCAAGCTCCTGTGTTAATGTGGAGTGGTCACTGTCATCGGAGCAAAACAAAGAGAATTGTGCTGACATTTCCATGAGTAATCAGGAAGAGAACCATGGGGATGGGTATTGCTCTGATGCTTCTGTGATTAACCTGGAAGAGAACAATGGTGATTCAGGGATTGGTTGTGGAGATGGTGCTGATGCCTCTTGTGTAGTACATGAATGGGTATGGCAGTGAGAAACAGCCTGGCAGATCACATAGGAGCTGGGAAGGAAAGTAACTGGGCAGACAATGGGGAAGATTGCGACGAAGGCGAGAAATAATTTGTGATAAGTGACAATGTCTGGGGCTGTGTAGGAGAGATTGAACTCCCAAATAGTCTAACGGACCTGGAGAAGGTGATCTAGGAAAAGTTTGGTAGCAGCAAGATAGAGTTAAGAGGGACCTGATCAAGTTGCAGTAGAGGATAGATTTCTGTAATTTAGTTTTTGCCTGAAATGATGGTGTAAGTTTGCAGGACATCAGTATCATATTTCCATGCAAATAATATTTCTCTTAAAACTGAGAACAAAAAGAATAAAAAAAAATAAAAATCAAATAAGTAATGTTAAGAGCGCGTGATGAGAACCCGAGCCTTTCGATAGTAAATAAATTTAAAACTAAAAAATATAATAATGCTTGGTCCAAGTTTAATGAGAAGAATTATTGGCTCTCAGCCTATTGCCCACACCGCTGAGTTGAGTTGCCTCGTTTTCACAACACTGTTTGTCATTTCAATGCTTGATTTGCGTATCTTCTTTTGTAATTGCAAGAGGTTTTCCGGTGGGCTTCAGCACCAAGTTACTCCCATTTTGTTTACAGACACGTTTAAAAAAATGCCACTCATTTTTAGTAATCCAAATCCGAATATGAAACAAAAATGGGACCTGATTAGATCACTTCACCACATAAACTAATTGCATATGACAATATGATGTAACAAAACAGAATGCAGTTCATGTCAAAAAAAAAAAAAAAAAAAAAAAATTTATTCAGGCATAAACTACTACTACTACGATACAACACGTACATGTACCTGATTTCATAAACAAAGCTAAAACTAAAATGTAACAAGGACTACTAATGTCTATCACAACTATACTAACAAAGCATGGAAAAATTGGTGGTGCCTCAGGTGGAGAGGTGCCTTTGACCACAATTTCTGTGATTTGCCTTCTCTTCAACAACCTGGGAGAAGGGAGAGGGACTGAGCTTTGTCTTCTCTTGAGTAACTTGGAAGAAGGCAGGGGCACTAATCTTGGAGAAGGTGCGGCTTTGTCGAGGAGCTTTGTCGGATTGGAAGTGAGCTTGGGGAGGGAGAGGAATATATGAAGGAGGGACCGGCGAATAACTCATTCTCCTCGTGGCCAAGCAAATGGTTGCATTTTCAGTGGGCTCTGGCACCTCGGATCTCCGTTGCGGAATGATGTATTTCGCTTTCACCGGCATTGCTAATCCTTTGCTAGTATCAACAAAGAGGAGAAGAAGAGAATAAAATTATTGAGTGTGAGCATGGAGTGTGATTCAACTATATATATAGGGGTTCAACATCCCTAATCCTTTGCTAGTTAGGTTGATCCCAAAAAGGAAACTTACTTTAGTCCTAATCCTAATCCTAGTGGTAACTGAGGTCCAATAAAGGACATATTATGATCTATTAGGATTAGGATAAAACATAAAAGTTTGACATTACGCCTGATTATTAAACATATATATATATATATTATATGTATTGTTGTTTAAGTGCCGCACAATTCGTAAGGATAAATACATAGCAGCATGCTAATAACAGGAACACTGACATATATAACAAAGAAAAAGAATAATAATGCTCATGAAATTTACAAAGAGAGAGATATTAGACTTTGTTGACAAGGAATGGTGTCAGCGTGGGCAGTAACCAAGTGCAAAAGCCAGGGGTGGGGCTGAGGATAAAACCAATTGCGCCCACTGAGGAGGAAGAAGACTTGCAGTACTATAATCAATCAGGTTTGCAACTGTAACTTGAGAGATGAGATCAGAATTATAGACAGCTGGATAAACAATAAACGCCCGTGGGAGTAATGATGCATCAAACAGCAAGCAAATTGAGGAACTATCCCTCACTGACTGGGTCCGAAGGTGAGATCTCTTAAGAGCACAAAGCTGAAGACCACACAGAGCAGGAGAGCAATGTGTTCAAGGAACAGAGCTGAAGACCACACAGAGCAGGAGAGCAATGTGTTCAAGGAACTGCCAATGGGTTTGACCATACTTAGCTCTCATGACGAGCGGGCCAAAAGGCAGCCAAATGTTGTAGCAGATTGTTGAGCTGCTTAGCTTGGAAGGAGAATGCAACATGAGGTAATCTTCTGATATTCAGGCCGCCAACAGATTGTGGAAGACAGATTTTATGCCAAGCAACCGGTGGCTGTTTCCTGTGTATTCCTGATGACCAAAGAAATTGTCTAACTATTTGCTCCATTTCCAGATTTGTTCGAGCTGGAAGAGGAGAAGCTCGTAGTACATGCACGGATATGGCAGTAAGAAACAGCCTGGCAGATTCACTACACGAGCAGGGAAGGAAAGCAACTGGGCAGCCCAATGACGAAGACTGTGACGAAGGCGAGAAATAATTTGTTGAAAGTGGCATTGTCTGGGCTGTGTAGCAGAGATTGGACTCCCAAATGATCTACCGGACCTGGAGAAGGTGGTTTATGAAAAAGTTTGATAGAAGTAAGATAGAAGTTAAGATGGACCTGATCAATGTTGCAGTAGAGGATAGATTTATGTAGATTCAGTTTTTGCCTGAAATGAAATGATGGTACAAGTTTGCAGGACATTAGTAAAGGCCGGGTATTCATCAGGAGTAGCCTTGCCCATATTTAGTGTATCATCTGCACAAATGTGATGGATAAGATGAAGATCAGAGGCAGGGAACTGGATCCCTGAACTGAAGCCTGGTGCAACATATCAGAAAGCACATTGGTGCAAGTCACAAATAGCAATGGTGCCAGAGGGTCACCCTGGAGAATGCCATTAGTCGGTGAAATGAATGGACGAGGATGGCTATTAAGCAAGATGAAATATTGTATATAGTGAAGGCATGCAGAAATCCAAGAGATCCATTGAGGGTAGCCTTATGCTTGCACAACTGCGAGAATGAAATCCCAACCATGCATGATTCAGCTGCAATATCAAATATTTTGGACAATGTCTGAGGCCAAATATAAGTAAATATCAGATCAATATATATAAAAAAAAAAAAAGCTACCAACACATAGTTCAGCTACATTATCAAATTTGAGACCAAAATAACACGTTTGAGGGCAAATATAAGTTAATATTTGACATCAAAATCAGAAAAAAAGCTGCAATGACATAGTTCAGCTGCAATATCACAATTGACACCACGATCACAAATTTGACACGAAAATTTAGTTAACTATTGATAACAAAATCACAAAAGAAGTTGTGAACACATTGTTGAGGTCCAATACTACATTTGAGAAAATCATAAAATTGACACCAAAATTGAAGTTCATATTCCAAACCAAATTCAGAAATCAAGCAGTGAAACACTAAGGTGCAATACTACACTTGAGAACCAAATCCTACAGCTGAGACCAATTAAAATGTCATATCTGAGACCATAAACAGAAAAGTTGACTGTGAACACATATTTGATACCAAATAATCAAGGATAATTATGCTAAATGGTTCAGAAATGGCCGAGTATCATTTACTTCATGGGGGAGAGCTGCACAAGTTTGCCTCTTTATCCCCAAAACATCATATTAATGGCCTATCACCACAGCCTACCGAATCCCTGATACTCAAGGTCTAGCATGAATGCACAGACCACATTCCAAATATATAAGTAACAAGATGAAATTGGAAGCAAAACTGTAAACATAACAAAACTACATTCAAAGAAGAAAAACTTATAAATTTAGAGGATGTAATAGAATAGCTCAGACCAAAATCATATGAAGAAGGTATGAACATGGAAGGGGTAAAAACTTCATATATCAAAGGCCAAAATGAAATTTAGATATAGTTGAAAGGAAAGTGGAAGATAATCAGGAAAACAAGCTGCCAAGTTTGCATAGTTCAGCTGCAACACCACATTTGAGACCAAATTAGAAGATTCACACCAAATTGAAGGTCATATTTGAGACCAAATCAGAGCATAAAGGTGAAAACAATATGAGACCAAAACCATAATTGTCAGACCAAATTTAAGAAAATATTTGAAAGCACAATCATAAATTTACTTCCAAACCCCCGTAAGCCAAAATTGTCATTATGAAAGACCTACCATCACTGTGCACATAGTTCAACCGCAATACCACTTTCCAAATATAGAAACTGATGAGATGAAAGTGGCACAGATAATATTAACAAGTGAAAAGTAATTTTACATAAGGAAAAGCTTAAGGTATTAAGTAATTTAATTTAATATTTTAAAGAAATTTCATGTAAAGAAGGTGTGAATGAAATAAGGTAAAGTTGCAAAACTAAGCCTCCACATCCCCATATACTCCAATGTTTGATAGTTCAAAAGGCTAGCATTAATGCGCATATAGTTCAGAATAAGAGAATAGTAAGATTTGCAGTATTAATTAAAGGAAAAAATGTGTTTGTACCCATCCTTTTCCTGATTTACTTCTTTACCCCTACTTGACTTTAACTTCGTCATTTGCCTCTTTCTTTTATTTGGTATTCTTTTTAGCCTTATATCAATTTACAGAAACCTTTAACAACCTTTTTATGTTATCTGGACTGTTTTACCCTCTGATTATTCTATTTTATGGTAATATCATCTCACAAATTAGGTCCACTGATTAGAGGAAAGAAGAAAAGAAAAAAGGCTCATTGTTCTTGCTCATGGAGGTATCTCTCTCTCATTGGATCATATTCTCCAAAAAAAAAAAGGATCAGTGCATCAAATGCAATGCACCTTCAGAAATCCTTTATTGTTTCTTTGAAAATATATCTGATACTGTCTCTCTTCTTTGGCACATATTTTATAAATATTGGGCCAATGTTATATAATTTGAAAGGGAATAGCTGCACAAGCTTACCTCAGCATGAACGCGTACCCAATACTCAAAGACTAGCTTGAATGATAAATGCAAATACCAACAAATATCCTGAGTAAAGAGATGAAAATGGTGGCATGCTTGGCTGCTAACTGCCTCGTCAGGTTACAATATGGCATATAGACACCCCTAGCACGTGGTCCCACACCACACAAGTTATTTTTCTTAACCTATGATAATAAGAAGAATAAAATGGAAAATAAAAAACAAAAAAATATAATAAACAAAAATATAAATTGTCCATGGTGTGGCCAGGGAGGGAGGTTGGACCCACCAACAACAGGTTGTTCCTTCTTCTTCTATTTTTTTATTTAACCTCAAGAAGAAATTTGGGGTTGGTTCCGCATAGAAATTATAGCAGACACTCTACAATTACTACATACATTTATCAAGTAAGTTTCTGCTTTAGCTTTCAGTACACTGCTAACTAAATATATAGTGTATTATTAACTTTTTCAGAAATTGCAAATTCAGTTGTTAGTAATTGTAAGAAAGCATTTCTAATGTGATAAATTTGTGGTAAACCACGAGTTTTTTCAGTATTGTTCTATAAACAATTTTAAAATAAAGATAAAAACTTATATAAATTGTAGTTTTTACCCCAAAAGTTTTAAGATGCTATTGCAACCTCTCTGATATTACAGCTTAAACCCTAAAAGTTTTATTGGCAATAAGAAACATAAATAAAATAGTATTTTTCACATTTGTCACATATATATTTTTCAAAAATTTCAGATTAATCTATATTGACTTTAAAGTTTAAACATGTTAATAAGGTTGCAAAAAAAAGATATAAAAATCTTTATAAAATTTTAGAACCCTATTATAACATAATTTTAGTATTTCTCAAATTTTAGTTTTTATCACATTACAATTAAGAACAATAAGCAAAAAGAGAAAGTTAAATAAATATATATTGGTTAAAGTTTAATGCATGTCTAAATTGTTATTGTAGTACGATCTTTTCAAGACTAATTGGCTAGGTCGATAGAGTGTCTAGTCGGAAATTTAGATGGTTGAGAGGTTAGTGGGCTTCAACTCACTATTTATTTTAAAAACCGAACATTATTTTGTAATAATGGAATGGTTGTTGCAAAAAATTATTTTTCATGTGTTTTTCTTATGAGAAGGATCAAATATGATACTTTTAGTTCTTTGATTTTCTAAGAAACTTGCAAGTGAATTTGCTACCATGTGATTTGACATTTAACACAGTTAGTAGTATTGTTTACGATGTTTCTGTTTAGTGCACTGACTAATGAAAATTGGATAATAAGTGGCAATGGAACTAAAATACCACATCAGACACTAATGGGAGAGGGCACCTCTAGATGTTGGGGCCACTTATATGCCCTTATGGGTGGATATGTGAAGCTAAATATCACAAGAATGACACCAAACATGCGTTGGGGCCTCATCTAGGTATTTTTGAAGACCGAGTCTAAATGATTATATCCAAGTTCTATTATCTTTAATACTTTGTAACTGATAGATATATTGACTTCTCTAGTGAATCCATTTAAGTACAAGTGGCAAAAACTTTAGAACACGATATTATTTAAAATGGTTTTAATATTGTGTTTTAAATATTTTTATATTGTTTATCACAATTGAATTCATTAGTAAATGTTTATCTATTTTGATTCACTAGAGAGATGGTGTCTTACTCATTTAGCATTTAGCTCATCCACGTTTTTACCTAGTTTCAGATTTGAATAGACTGAGTAAAATCACGTAAGGAGATTTAGGTGCAATCAAAATTAGAAGATTTTCTTTTGTTCATTAAGTTTCTATTTATTTCCATAGATGAGGAGTGTGGAGACAAAACTTGTATTGAAAACCTTGTCTTTTGAACAATATTAAATTTCAAAGTTTTATGTTTTCGAACCTTTAATAAGAATCAATAGTTTATATCTTTATGTTGTATTTATCGCTCTGAAGTAAGTAGTGATAGGCTAGCATGGGTGTGAGATCCTTCTGTACACATGTAGCTTATGGGACAACTCCAACCTTTTGAGGAGTGGGGGGCGTTACGGTGAACGTTCTCAACGTGAGCACGAATTCGATTTTAATGAAGCTTCAACTAGGAAGAAGTGCAACTTGTATTCAGCTAGGAAGATGTCTGACTTGTTTTGGTTATCTTTATCATTTCTATGGTCACATGCGGGTAGGTCCTCTAGATCCTTTCCTTGTCAAAAAAAGAGATGGAAAATAAACCATCTTTAAGTGTGTACCTTTCATAACCGTGTGATGTTGTGTCTAGTCCACTTTGGCACGTTGTCTAGTCACGTTGGCACGTCTATCACCTATGTTTGTGCAACATAGA
>JAVJIF010001737.1:0-91750 GCA_038442645.1 Agave tequilana | reverse complement strand
ACTATAAGTTGATGGATTAGTTATTGATATCTCTTTTAACATGGATGGATGAGATTATGGTCAGCTTTAGTTGAGACTGTTTATTGAGCAGTAGCTAGACTGTTACTGTTATTTTATCCATGTTATTGAAGTTACTGGGAAAATGATTGTTTGACCGTAACCACGGTACAGTCCTATTGTCATCGTATACGGTTACTGCTACTGTTACTGTTACTGTTACTGATATTGTTCCCGTGTATACGATTACTGATTGACTGTTACTGTACTGTTATTGTTACTGTCACCGTATCGTCCCAGTGTTCTAGATAATTGGACATTGACTGGTTTAACTGAATTGAATGAATAATAATGTAAATGGACAACTTACACCGGGATTGGGGGAAATTGATGGAGGAGACAGCGTCTGTATTTTGGGTGGACCTAGGATACAGGTTGCGCAGCCGACTGAGGGTTCCACTGCAGGGTTCTGGGGGATGACTGACATCCATCTGTTACTGTTACTGTTCCACTGTTTCACAGTGAGATTACTGTTACTGTTACTGAGTACCTAGCGGTCGGCCTGGTTCAGCGCCAGGAAACTGAGGCCGTGGTCGGGTATGTACGGGACCCACCTAAAACATGGACAATGTCTCCAACCAATCAGTTTCAATAACTTAGGACCCTGATTGACACATGTAGTAGGCGTAGTATGGGATGCGTCTATTACAGGTGGCAATTGGTGTTCGCTGACATAATAAATGATAATAAACTGTTATAATGTATTGTGACTGACTATAATCATTTGACTGTGTATATGTATGCTATGATAGGAATATGATTGTAACCATGACCAGATTTAGATACCAACTAGTGACATGTGATAGATTACACGCCTTGACATTGATTGCATATTTACAGTTGTGCCAGTTTATTCTACCTTTATTCATGTTATTATCATGTGTATTACTGTTCAGCTATTTATCTTGTTATTTAGCCTTTTCTATTTACTGTTGCTCTTACTACTATTTATGCACATTGTTTCTTCTGCACGAGTTCTTTCCCCTTTACACACACACTCATTATGGTCGCGTTCTGACGACCCTGGATTTGCACGTCCAGATATTGGACGATTGTTTCTAATGTGCAGGGTTCGACGAGACGGTACGCTTGCGAGGAGCTTGGGTCCTCTCCCTTTGATTCTGGTATACTTGCATTTTATTCTTGTTATTATTCTTTGTTTCCTATATATCACCTTTGACTTCTGTTCAGCTGCCATTTTCTTCCTGTTATTTATTGCTATCATGTGTAGTTCTTATATGTATTATTGCAGTGGTCCTTGATTATTATAGTTCTGATTATAACTTGTTCAGGTTACAATTTAGCTTAGCGTATATACGTGGGGTATGTTCCTCGCGTATATGCGTCGCCATAACGTCTCCGTATCCTTAGGATCGGGGCGTTACAGAGTGGTATCAGAGCCTAGGTTTTCGACATAAAAGAGAACCTAGTTCCTACCTGTAACCTGAGACAGTTATGTTGACACTGCAATATACATATATTATTCACGTGATAATATTGACTCCATTTGGAACTTGATCGTCCTCCTTTGGAATTCCGTTCTTGATCTGTTGATATTCATGATTCCAACACTTCAATTAGAGTAATTTGGATGTCCATCTTGATTTCATCCTTCCTTCGTATTCATTCCTCCTGATTCTATCTCTTGAGAGTAGTTACTACTCCTTGTTGAAGATAGTAGCAGAGATCAGAGCGCGCAGCGGAATCGTGGTGTCCCAGCGAGGTGACATGGAAGCTTAATTATTTTTCTTTGTACTTGGATTCTTTTATCATTCCCTACCTTATCGAAATTTCGAGGACGAAAATTTTTATTAAGGTGGGTAGAGTGTAATACCCATAGTTAGTAATACTGTATTTTTATTTTCCTAAAGTATTTTTTTAAATTTACAAATTATTTTTTTTAATCAACTTAATTTAATATTTTCTTTCTTGTGATTATTACTATTATTAAATATGAAAATTATTTTTAAGATAATGAACGGTATTTTAGCTTTAAATATTATTACCATTTTTAATTATCGACATTTTTAGTTACTTATTTCTATTAGTTTTATACTTACCATTATTATTATTATTATTCTATTATGATTATTATTTATTGTAATTACTTTTAGTGTTATCCTTATTTTTATTGTCGGTGTTTATTAATTATTATTAGTGTTAGTATTATTTTATTTATCTATTCTAATAGTTGTACTATATTGGTTGTGATAGTGATTAATTCTATTATTAATACATTTGATAATTATTTATTTTAATTTAGTGCTGCTATTATTGTTGTCATTATTATTATTAATTAGGATTATTATTATTACTTGGTAATAATTACCATTACTAGTTAAGGTTATTGTTATTATTTATTATTTTTAGTAAGAGTTATTGAATTTATTATTAGTACTATTTTGTATTTATTACTATTATGACTACTACTATTATTATGACTTGAATGTTTATATTTTTAGTAATAGCATTATTTCCTTTCCCTTGTATCCTTGATTCTACCCATACCCGTTATCTATCCATACCCACTTCTATTCCTTGATTCCATAACCCATTACTCGTTATCCTCTTTTACACCCAATACACAAGATCCTACCCGTTAATCCGAACACCCTTTACCCATTTGGATCCTAACCCATTAGACCCACAAAACCCAATACCCACTATAAAAATCCCCCCATATATAAACTTATTATATATCTCCTAATCCCAAACACAAACCTAAATCTATCTATTTCTCTTCTCACAGCCGCCCAATCTCCACGCCCCCACCTTGCCCACCTTGGCCTCCACGAGCACACGCAGCCAAGAACCACCAGCCCAGGCCGGCCTCCTCCCTCCTTTGCACTGCCGTTTCCAGCGAGGCCAACACCCTTTGCCCTTTGGTCGTGGCCGCAAGCTTCCCACGGCAACACTAGCCGAGCCATCCACCTTCCGCCTGGCTTCCCTCCGCAGCCCGTATTCTCTCCGGCAAGCCGTCGAAGGCCTCCGTGGACTCCACCGACGCATCGGAGCCCCCGTATACATGAGCCATCTCCTGCTGTGAGTTCAACACAATCCCGTTCAGTTTGCATTCTGAATTTCTAGATCCGTGAATTTACTGCGCAATTTGTTGGTTCGTTTTATCTCATGCTTGTCTAGAAATGGATCTAAGGCTCAATTGGACAATTGGGAATTATGATGTATCTCTTGCTGCTTGTTTCTTGATGATCCTAGGCCAATGTGGCGTCGAATGTTGTTTCTTCCCTGTTTCTTTTAGGTTTTAATAATAGTAGTGTAAGTAATTCATCATGTTAGTTATTCTTTTGGAATGCATGGGTGTTAGTATTTAAATACACATATATAGATATATATATAGATATATGTGCATATTAATTCATGTATTTATGTGTTTAATTTCATGTGCGGCAAAATCCTACTCTGAGTCATTTTCGGGCTCTCCGCGGGATGCCGTTGATCGACGTCGGTGAGCGCGAACGCACCCCACGCCCTTCACGGCGAGTTGCTCTATCCAACGACACCCTCCGCGATCCCGGACGCCTCCGTCGGAGCCTCCGTCGGTGCGCCGCAAATCACCACATTATTAGGTGAGTTACTTTCCTTCTCCCACTTCATTTCTCTTCCATTTCATGTTAATTATATATTTATGTGTTTTATATAATGTGTGGTAATGTATCTTAACTTATATGCATGGTTACTATTTATTTATGTGGATGGGTGGTCATTTAATTTAATTGAGTGTAGGTTATTTAATTAAGTACATGCATGTATGTATATATATATTAGTAAAATGCATGGGTGGAATTTAATTAATGAATAGATGTTTATAATTAATAGTAGGTATTTATTGATGTGTGCGTGAGTGTCTTTACATGTTTAGATGCATGCATGTGTATGCATGATATATGGAATGCATGTATGTTGATTAATTAATATATAGATATTTATAATTAATAATAGGTATTTATTAATTTGGATATTTATGCATGGTATATATTTTATGCATGAATTTATTCTTTAATCATTCATGTGTATATTTAGTGATTAATAGATGGGACTTAATTAAATTGGATATGTTTACATTAAATTAATTAATGTATAGGTATATTTATTAATTGGACATGTATGTATGTGCATGCTTGTTTATGTACGTGTACGCGTATATGTTCGTATGCACGTGTGGATGTTTAGCGTGTATTTATAATTATTTGTATGTATTGGTTGCGTGTTACAGCATTTTAGATTTGTTTGGTGAGATCCGGACCAGCAGCCCAGGAAGGAGAGCAGCGACACGGCAATCCAGAACCAGCGCAAATGACGGGCGAGCAGCGCGTTCTCCTGATCCACGCCAGGTCGTCATCGGAGACTGGCACGGTGGCCTTCTCCAGCACCTTGACTACCTTCCCATGCAGTCCAACAGCGAAGAGCGGCACCACAGTGACCGTAACGGCGACTCGCCCGGCGACGACCAGATTCCCCAATGTGAGTGTCTCTCTCTCTTTCTCTCTCTTTATTTATTAAATGATCGCAGATATTATTTTATATGTGATGTAAATTGTTGAGTAGATTTCTTAGATTACATGTTTATGTGTAGAGATCGCCGAGCATGAAGGTGGACGGTCATCTCCCGTTTATTTTACATATTGGATGTATAGGGACATGATATGCATAATTCTTGATACATGTTAGAAACCCATGTTTGTCCTATGTATATCTAGAGTATTGTCGTAGACATATCAGGATGTAGCATGAGGGTATTTGAGATGGATATTGGTGGTAATGACTTGATCTAATAGAACTTAGATGCATGTATATGTTGTGATACCGAGTATTGGGATATCATGTTTGATCTTAATAGAAATGTGAACTCTTGAGGATTTGAGATTTAGAGTTGTATGTTAGAGTGAGGGGATTAGTGCTGATATTGATATATGTTGGAATGACAATTATTATATCAAATTCATTGATGTATATTGATACTTGACGATCATGTAACTGTTGGGAATGTAAGTTAGATAGGATGACTTTGGATTGATCTGGGACTTATGCTATTTACATTGTATGATGATCAGTAATTAGACCTGACTTTATTAGTGAGTATTGAGGACATATCAGATATGACTGGATTAGTTGAGTTGTGACTTAAATTGATCTTGAGTTAGAGGTTACCCAGGATCTATATTCCTTTTTATTGGAGCCTGTCTTGTATTGTGGTGAGATTGACGTTGCAGGCATTTGGGATCTGTTAGATGCTATGTTGTTGATGTTGATTATCAAGAGTAGATATTCTAGATTACTTATTGAGGATGTTGACTGTTTAGATATAATTCAATATGTATTGACTTGTTGATCTCAAGGACATACCATATACTTCATGATTGGTTATTGATTATTTCAGTTAACAGAGATGACTTATTATGATGGTGATCTACATCTTGGAGTTTGATAATAGTTATTATTTGATCTCAGTTGTTGAGGGTATAGGATTAGAACATATTGGTGTTGAGGAGAGGACTAATTACAGATTCATTGATATGATAGTCACCGTTTTGGATTGCACTGATACGGACCGATACTTAGTGATTCATGAGAATTGTATTGAGACTATAAGTTGATGGATTAGTTATTGATATCTCTTTAACATGGATGGATGAGATTATGGTCAGCTTTAGTTGAGACTGTTTATTGAGCAGTAGCTAGACTGTTACTGTTATTTTATCCATGTTATTGAAGTTACTGGGAAAATGATTGTTTGACCGTAACCACGGTACAGTCCTATTATTCATCGTATACACGGTTACTGCTACTGTTACTGTTACTGTTACTGATATTGTTCACCGTGTATACGATTACTGATTGACTGTTACTGTACTGTTATTGTTACTGTCACCGTATCGTCCTAGTATTCTAGATAATATGGACATTGACTGGTTTAACTGAATTGAATGAATAATAATGTAAATGGACAACTTACACCGGGATTGGGGAAATTGATGGAGGAGACAGCGTCTGTATTTTGGGTGGAATTAGGATACAGGTTGCGCAGCCGACTGAGGGTTCCACTGCAGGGTTCCTGGGGGATGACTGACATCCCATCTGTTACTGTTACTGTTCCACTGTTTCACAGTGAGATTACTGTTACTGTTACTGAGTACCTAGCGGTACGGCCTGGTTCAGCGCCAGGAAACTGAGGCCGTGGTCCCGGGTATGTACGGGACCCACCTAAAACATGGACAATGTCTCCAACCAATCAGTTTCAATAACTTAGGACCCTGATTGACACATGTAGTAGGCGTAGTATGGGATGCGTCTATTACAGTGGCAATTGGTGTTCGCTGACATAATAAATGATAATAAACTGTTATAATGTATTGTGACTGACTATAATCATTTGACTGTGTATATGTATGCTATGATAGGAATATGATTGTAACCATGACCAGATTTAGATACCAACCTAGTGACATGTGATAGATTACACGCCTTGACATTGATTGCATATTTACAGTTGTGCCAGTTATATTCTACCTTTATTCATGTTATTATCATGTGTATTACTGTTCAGCTATTTATCTTGTTATTTAGCCTTTTCTATTTACTGTTGCTCTTACTACTATTTATGCACATTGTTTCTTCTGCACGAGTTCTTTCCCCTTTACACACACACTCATTATGGTCGCGTTCTGACGACCCTGGATTTGCACGTCCAGATATTGGACGATTGTTTCTAATGTGCAGGGTTCGACGAGACGGTACGCCTTGCGAGGAGCTTGGGTCCTCTCCCTTTGATTCTGGTATACTTGCATTTTATTCTTGTTATTATTCTTTGTTTCCTATATATCACCTTTGACTTCTGTTCAGCTGCCATTTTCTTCCTGTTATTTATTGCTATCATGTGTAGTCTTATATGTATTATTGCAGTGGTCCTTGATTATTAT
Source organism: Agave tequilana (assembly GCA_038442645.1). Taxonomy (NCBI): domain Eukaryota; kingdom Viridiplantae; phylum Streptophyta; class Magnoliopsida; order Asparagales; family Asparagaceae; genus Agave; species Agave tequilana. The sequence continues at coordinate 84,755 of JAVJIF010001737.1, read as the reverse complement.
AGTTCTGATTATAACTTGTTCAGGTTACAATTTAGGCTTAGCGTATATACGTGGGGTATTTTCCTCGCGTATATGCGTCGCCATAACGTCTCCGTATCCTTAGGATCGGGGCGTTACAACTGTATTGTTTAGAGTGCCGACTGTTGTGACACAATATGAGCGTCATGTACAAGAAAAGAAAGATACAGATGATGTGATTGAGGATCCGGAGCCAGAGGGTCAGGTCCCAGATTCAATTGTCCCACACAAGCCCAAAAGAAATATACAAAAACTTGCTCATTTTTCGGATTTGGTTGTGGCCTATGCACTTCCAGTAGAGGTCGTGGAAGATAGTGTTCTAAGTACATTTAGAGAAGCAGAGTTAAGCTCTGAGTCTGAATTGTGGAGGAAGGCCATGGTGGAGGAGACTGAGTCTCTCAATATCAATGACACATGGGAACACGCAGAATTGCCCAAAGGGAAGAAGGCCATTGGATGCAAATGAGTTTATGAAAAGAAAGAAGTATCTCCCAATGGTAGTGTGCGTTACAAGGCCAGATTGGTAGCCAAGGGTTATGCTCAAAGGGAGGGTACAAATTACAATGAGGTGTTCTCGCTTGTCATGAAACACTCTTCCATGAAACTTGCAGCACAATATGATTATGAGCTGGATCAATTCGATGCGAAGACCGCCTTCCTGCACGGTGATCTTCAGGAGGAGATCCACATGACACAACCGTTAAAGTTGCAGTGAAGAAGTTAGTGTGTAAACTTGAGAAATTACTATATGGACTGAAGCAGTCGCTGAGATAGTGGTACAAGCGTTTCGACAAGTTTATGTGTGATCGTGGTTACACCAGGAACTTATATGACCCATGCTTTTACTTTCGCAAGCTATCGAGTGGTGAGTATATTTATCTACTCTTGTACGTAGATGATATACTATAGCTGCTAAAAATAGATCATTGATAGATAAGTTGAAAGCACAATTATCTTGTGAGTTCAAATTGAAAGATCTAGGAGAAGCTAAGAGGATACTGGTTATCAAAATTGGAAGAGACAGAGTGAAAGGGAGAGTGAGTCTGACTCAGAAAGTTTATTTGCAGAAGGTGCTTCAGAAGTTTCTGATTGGTGATGAAGCTAAGTCTGTGAGCAGTCTGTTAGCCCCTCACTTTAAGTTTTCATCTAGAATGTCTCCAAAGATTCTAGATGATTGTGAATATATGTCTCATGTTCCATACGCCAGTGCAGTTGGTAGTCTTATGTATGCTATGGTGTGTACTAGATCGGATTTGTCACAGGCCGTCAGCATGGTATCGAGATACATGCATGATCCTAGTAAGAGTCATTGGGAGGCTGTGAGATGGATTATGCGGTAAATCAAAGGTATCATAAATGTTAGATTGATTTTTGAGAAATATGTTGGAGGTAAGCAGGAGTGTACAGATTATGTGAACTCTGATTATGCTAAGGATCTTAACAGGCGCCGGCCCACTATAGGGTATGTTTTTACCTTGTCGCAGGCACTGGTGAGTTAGTGCTGTACATTACAGTCTACAGTGGCTCTGTCAATGACAGAAGTAGAGTACATGGCTCTGATAGAGGCTGTAGAGGAAGCAATTTGGCTTCAGGGCTTGATGGATGACTTGGGGATCGAACAAGACTTCTTATGGGTCCATTGTGATAGCATGAGTGCTATCTACCTAGCGAAAAATCAAGTTTATCATGCGAGGATGAAGCATATTGATGTCAAGTATCACTTTGTGCAGGATGTTCTTGAAGATGGAGATATCGAGATGAAGAAGATTCACGCCAAGACAATCCCGCAGAAATGCTTACAAAGGTGGTTCTCGAAGTCAAGTTCAATCATTGCATAAACTTGCTCTGATTTCTCCCAGTTGCTTAAGCTCAGTGGAGCTCATTTGGATGAACTACGAGTAGCTTGATCCCCTGGACAGGGGGTACGTAGACAGTCGTAATGGTACAGCCCATCGCTGAAGCTGAAATCATGTGTCGATTTCACTAAGATTGCTAAAGTCTAAATCGTGTCGATTTCACCGAGATCGTGTGTCAATTTCACCCGGAGTGCTCAAGATGAGATCGTATGTCGATTTCGCCAAGATCTTGTGTCAATTTTATTAGGAGTTCATTGGAGTTCGGCTTAGATTTGAAAAATCTTCATCGACGTGGAAAATGTAGAGAGAGGGTCAAAAACATGGACAGTAGAGTTTACTAAACTCTATGACAGAATTCGGTCGACCGGGCGGTCGACCGACGTGCATAGGGGATGAGATATCCAGCACATCAGTTGACCGAGCAGTCAACTGACCTGGATAGTAAAGAAGGAACCCTTTGGATTGGTCGACCGATCTTTCCAGTAAGTTCTGCAAGAGACTAGAGCATTGAGCGGTCGACCACTCTTTGAGCGGTCGACCCCCGGTCAACCGGCGGTCGGGTCAGAGTTAATTCTGGACCTGACCTGGACTATTTTGGGGTTTTCTTCTCCTCCCTATAAATAGAGGATGTAACCATCTTTTCGATATGTGAGAGACAAGTGAGTTCTTGTGAGAATGTCTTGTAAATCCTCTTGTAACCTTGTGTATATCAATAGATCTCTCTCTTCTGCCCCAGAGACGTAGGCGTCTTGTCAAATCTCGTAAATTCTTCTCTCTCTCTCTCTCTCTCTCTCTCTCTCTCTCTCTTTGTGTGTGTGTGCATCTAGGGTTTGTGTTCTTGGCATGCTCCAGCCCCTCTCTCTCTCTCTTTGTGTGTGTTTGTGCATCTAGGGTTTGTGTTCTTGGCATGCTCCAGCCCCAACACACAGTTGTGGTGTTAATATTTGAACTCTGTCCTATCTACCTATCAATGCATATTTTGGAACATAGGAACATATATTGAGTTTTTAAGTTTTTGTTTGGAGAATATTATCCCCTGTATCATATATGGCTTAAAGTTTATGCAATAGGAGAATGGGACAACGGAGAGCTTCATGATATTTGCTGAAGGTTTAAGAGAATGAACCTTATATAGACTGTAAATTGTTAGTTACATATTTAATTAAGGTTTGTCTAATTATTGAGGTTTCGGCCTCAAATTATTTCTTTCTCCTGTCTGAAGTCTTTCATCAAGGTTGTTCGGGGACATTATTGACCACCAAGCTTTGGGAAAAAGATTTATAGAGGAGAGAATAAGATGTCTGAGAGGAAGATAATGAGAAGGTAGAATATATGAGAGGAAAGAAGTTATTACTGGTGGTCCTTCGTGCTGCCAAAGACTTCTATGGCGATTAAATGGGCAGTGTGGTTTGTTGGGAGGGTATGCGGCATTGATCTGGCCACTTAAGTTTTGCGGACGTTGCGACAATGAGGAACTTTTTTTCTTGTAGTTTTATGTTGCTTTGCTGCCGCTGTAGAATTAGGGAACTTGCATGAGAGTGAAGGAGCAAAGGTATGTACCGTATGTACACGCTGTCTTAAATCTCCGCAGATATACCAGTATATTCGCCGAGATATCGGTATTTTATTCTAAACGATACGATAAGTGCAAAATTTTACCGGATATCATTTGGACCGATATGGCCGATATAACGCCACGTGGCCGATATATCGGCCGATATCCGAGATGAATATGTCTGATGTATCGCCATGTGAGCATTTGAGGAGCTTTCACAAATACATTTGAGGAGCTTATAGAAAAGGTAAGTATCACCTATGAGTTTATGACCGTAAACTTGTTTTAAGTAGTTTCATATGATTTATGTAGGCAGCTACATGTATATTCTTCATTCGATATGCCATCCAAATGCGTCCGGTATTTAGTACCATATCACGATATATCACCTGACATCCGGTATTTGGTATATAATTGTGCTGACTGATATATTGACAACATCCGATATTTAAAACATTGTATGTACCTAACATCAGAACTGATTAAGAAGTTAAGAAAGTGGCTTGTTGTACCATAGTAGATAATAGCAGACATGGAAAACATTAAGGAGGATCAAGGACTTTGATATGTGCCTGAGGTGTAATTGCCTCGATGATTATTATTTTGAGAATCATTCACTTGCTTTGGAAAGTAAATCTTTGCATGCTTCTCTCCCGATTTCCTCCTGAACAAACTTTGACCATTTTTATTGTTGAGGTCTAAATGTGTGATTGAAGTAGAAGAGCTTCTAAATCTGTGACCCATAATCTTTATTGCAAATGAAGTATATGCGTTTAGTTATTCTTATATGAATCTTTCATCTGGTTACTTGTATTAAGCGCATCTGCTTTCTGCTTGGCTGATGCAAGTGTGTTCTTGTTGAGAATTTACAAGAAAGTAGTGAGCCCTACTTCAGTTGTCCGATGTGGTTCATACCATCGGCATTTGCTTGTTTAGTTATAACTTGTGGTTGTGTGACTTGTTAGATCACTTTGATGAATTTTTCAGAACTTTATTTTATTTTATTTTATTTTTTCTTTCTACGTTCTTCCAGGATCCAGCCGCAAGGATTTAAAGTGTGCTCATTGCCATAATCTTTTTCAGTTGAGAGGCTTTTGGATCTTCAAGGCTTTTAGATCTTGAAATTCAAAACTGAAGTTGTAACGTCACTTTTCTGCATAGCATGAAATAGTTTTCCTTGCTTGGTTGTTGATACATAGACTAGGTTTGGAAAAATGCTAAGACTGGCTCTTGTTAAAGACGAAAATCTCAATATTGAAAAGTCCCTGTAGCTAACAGGCTTGGGCCAGGGCCTGGCAATTTCCTGGTCAACAATTGAGGGGCAGCCCAGTATGAAGATTTAGGCCCAACTTAGCCCAATAATAGGAAGGGTCTTTCTCATATATGTACCCATCAAATCTATCGCATTATCAAATTTACCCCTCAAATCTTCATAATATCTTTATTACCCCTTCTAAATCTTAAAAAGAACAAATTAACTCTTTATTTTAATTTTTTTATAGTTTAAAAATGAAATTACATTTTTACCGTTCAATTTTTAAAATTTTACTCAAATTTACCCTCATGTCTCTATGGTGTCTTTTTCATCTCTCATCTGATGAGTTCTCGACAAGTCCTCGGCCCAAGGCCTCAAGATCGCAACCATCTTCTCCATCCTCGCCGGTGGGGCCATCGGAGTTTGCATCTTATGTGCACGTGCAAACCCATGCGACCCATGGGCATGCTCATGGGTCGGGAAGCGGGGAGCATCAGGCACAGAGTTATTTCACAATTAATTGCTATAGTTAGTTAATTCGTTATTGAATGAGATTTAATCACTTTAATATAATTTAATTAGGATTTAATTAGGATATAAGGGTATTACAGAAATTTTATAAAATTTAACGGAATATTTCGTTTTTATTCCCTTTAACTGACGATGAGGGTAATTTGAAAATATGAAAAATTTAGAGAGTTAATAAAGATATTATGAAGATTTGAGGGGTATTCACAAGTCAAGTGGGCCCCGGGGATAAGGAGTGATGCACATGAAACTATGAAATGAAATTAGGCCAAGTTTTTTGAATTTCATTATGTCTTTATGGCTTTCTAGGCAGTGGCAAAGTGACAGTCATTCTTAAGACAGACATTGAAAGAAGAGAAGAGGAAGAGACACCCTTTGCCATAAACAAGGAAGTGGCTAAAAAGCCAAGCATATTAAATCTAAGAAGTTATTGTAGATTTTCATCTTGAGCTCTTAATTCTTTAAAGCTTGCTTGCTTCATTGAATCATAATTCTTTGTGATTTATTTCTCACTGATGATTAGGGGATGGGTCACTGCTATAGATTCATGAAGAGGATATACATAATTGATTTGTGAGGTTTTATGCATATCAATCTTCAAAATCTTTCATATTTTCATGATAAGGGCTAAATTAATCTTGATGTTTTCAAATTGAAATTGCAGTTCATTTTAAGTTGGACTAAAGCTTTTCCGTTAGAATATAATATAACTTTTTCTAATTATTTATGGGTTATAATTCAATTAGAAAAAGATATTCAGTGTATCATGCTAGAAATGATTTAAATGTACATTATGTCTATTTAAGTCTATTTAATAGAATAAGAGCTAGATGAAATAATTTAAAGGTCTGATTCAATTGATATCTTAATAATAGTAAAATCTTAGATCTAGCATTTAGGAGTTCATTAAGTAAATAAATATGAAAAAAGCGGGTGTTTGGAGCATTGAACTATCTTGAAATAGAATGGGCTTCTAACAAGAAGATTTTAGTATTTGGTTTCCATCGGTGAGCACATGACCGTAGAGAAACACGATCAAATTCAAATTTATGTTGCTTTTGGAAGTAGGGTTGCCGTAATTTCTCAAACATGTGGGAACCTTCGACAATTTCCAAAATGTGTCATCATATAGTGTCTCTTGGCTGCTTATTTGTGCAAAATTCTTCATTTATTTTCTAACATATCCAAATCCATAAATGGAGAAAATAACGAGAAATAGTTTTTTGCTCAAACTTTTAGTACTAACAATAAATATGAAAGATTTTGGGGGTCAATATGAAAAAGAAAATCTAGTTGCATCTCTTCATGTTTATGAGCCTCCTATTCTTAGCTAACTAGAAACCTGAACAAATGAAGTAGCTAGGTTCATTCTGAAGGTTCACCTAGAGGGGGGTGAATAGGTGATGGCTAATCTAATGGTCACTTAATGCCAAATAATGCGGAAGTAAAAACTATTATGACCTAAACTAAACACTTACACTAAACACCACGTATAACACAAGAGTGTTGCCGAATTCCCCGTGAAGGGCTCTGGACAAACTCCTCTAGATTCCCCTTGATAAGGTTGAGGTGCCGCGTTGGCTCTCTTGGTTAAATACAAGTGTTAGCAAACAACCTAAGCATATATATCAATTAAGCATACAAGATATCAAGCATATAAAGATGAGCACAATAAAAGTATGCAAGACATAAACAAGAGACAAGGAGAGAGTGAGCAATCGCAAACACAAGGGATTTGTTTCGAGGTTCGAGCACACTTGCTCTACATCCCCGCCTTCGACACACGAAGGATTTTCACTAAAATCGATCCCATCGGATCACTCGGTGCCGCAACACCTACAACTTTCGAACTCCCTAGTCCGTACACACCGCAAGCCCACCGGCTCGCCGAGACCGCACCTCAAACAAGGAGTTCGCAGTCGAACCCAAAACACCGAGTCCCCACTAGGACCCGAAACAATGCGAACACACACGTTCGCCTCCTCAAAGAAACAAATAACAAGTCTTTGGTGATCACAACACTTTGATCACCTAAAAACAATCTCACTACAACACTCCTATAAGATGAATAATCAATGGGTTGCTCAAGTGTTTGTGTGAGAAAACAAGGAAAGAGATGGTGGAGGAAAACTCAAGAAAATCTCTTTTAACACTCTTGATAAAACTCCCCTTTTGATTGGAAGTATTAGATCTCAATTTAGTGGAGAAAACTCTTTTAATGGAGTGGGAAAAACTGGCTCAAAGTCCACTAGGAATCTTGTTGAAAAACAATGCCCAAACCCCCAAATTTATAGGGCTAGAAAAACTAGCCGTTGGGGTCTGTCAGGCCTATCGGTCGACCGTCCGGCCGACCGGCCAACGGTCATATTTCAGACCGTTTGAGCCATCGGTCGACCGGTCGGTCGACCGATCCAGGATACAGAGAGCAAGTCTCTCTGTCCGGTCGACCGCTCGGTCGGCCGGGGCCTTTCCAGAGAGCAGAGCTCTCTGGACAGTCGACCGGGTCGGTCGGCCGGCCCTCCTGCCAGAACTAGCATGCACTTCTGTGCACGTCGGTCGACCGGGTCGGTCGACCGGCTGAAGCCAGGTCAGGTCTGAAATAGGGATTAAAAACTTGGTCTTTTGCTAAAATAAAATCCCATAAATACTGAAAAATCTACAAAAATAGTTTTAACAATATTCTTTGATAAACAAACATGCTTGCACAAAATCAAGGCATGTTACAAAAGATTTGGACTATTTTTGTAATATAGAAAAATTGGCTTAAATGAAAAACGGTATTTTCCAAACTAGATTTTTCCAAACTTTGTTTTTCCAAAACATCTCCAAATACAAAAACAAGATATTTAAACTCATTTGAAGCATAGAGTGTATGGATATGATCCACTACACAAACATGGTGAAATATCTATGTTTTTGACATTAAGCTTTAAACTTGGTTTTGGTTAAAACATGTATATAAGAAATACCAAGAACCAAAACATGTATTTTTTAAAATTGAAAATCTTTTGTAAAAACAAAACTATCAAGAGTGTGTGTGTATATGTACTTGAGCAATCCACCAACTACTCTATCCTTTATATTTTAACTAAAACAAAATCTTATAAAACAAACCTAGACTTAAGTCTTCATCTTCTTGAAGTCTTCACTTGAAGCCTTCTCATCTTCTTGACTTGGTCCAAACACGATCCAATGGCTCTTGGATCAAACCGTGCTAGCTCCAAAACTTGACTTCAAATCCTTTGTTGAAGCTATGCACTTACTAAGATCTTGATCATAAATCTGTCACTAATTAAACACAAGATCATTAGTACTATAACTATATGAGTTGATCATCATCAAAACTAGAGTGATGGGCCTTCGGGCCAACACATTCAACTCAGCCTTCAACTGTCCATTTTCATGCTCTGTTTCCATTCTTAGCTAACTTAGACCCATGCTTCATGATCTCATGAGAACTAATTGTGAGGACCAAAGTTTTATGCAACATGTCAGATGTTCTTTTATTTTACTTGAAATATGAGGATTGGCATTGTATGTAGCAATCAAGTCCAAAACCAAACTACTTTAGATCCTTACTGTTTTTATTCATTGAGAGAGAGAGAGAGTGTGTGTGTGTGGGGATATTTATTGCCATTTATAAGCAGTGCATGGTTGCATGTGAGTTGCACTTGCCCTGCTACGGTATTGAATTATATAGGGCAATGGCCAATTCCTTTTGGGGAACAGGTATTGCCGCCCCTAAAATTGATGAAGACACCCTCAGATTAGAGCACCCCAAAAACAGCCCAAAAATTCAAAAAGACCCCAAAATGTCTTCTTCTCCTCCTCCTCCTCTCTCTCCCTCCCTCACTGATGCCCCCCCACCCTTGGCGAGCCCCCTCCACCCCCGGCGAGCCCCTCTCCGCCTACCCTCGCCGGCGAACCCCGTCCTTCTTACCCGACTGTCACGCCCCACTAATCAAAATAGAGTACATGACATGATCGGCAACCTGTACACGTCGGGTAGTACGTTCCGACGTATACATGTTAAGCCTGATTTAGATCTGTACAAGTTTTCTTATATAATAACAACACTGCTGATATATATATATTACATGTAACAAGAGTACATAACACAGTCAATACAGTACCAAAAGTACAGTACAGTACACCTGAGTCCATCAGCAATATTATATAGTAACTGGAACAAAAAATAACTGTATAACTATAAAACATACTGAAAGCCAAAAGAGACGTCCAGGTCACGAACCATCCTACAGTCGCTCAGCCAAACTGTCTAGGTACTCTGCGTCCTCCTCTGATGGTATAACCACAGACTCTATATCTGGGCAAGCAAACCCAGGGTCTCAGATGCGACCGAGCAAGTGTGCAAAGGGAAAGAAATGAACAAAGTAATAACAAGGTATAAACATGCACAGGAAATAACAAGAACTATAAATAAAGGACGACAAGAATCATATTAGAATCAAGCATGATCAATGAATGCATAAACATGTGCTATGAGACTTAACAATCGAGGAGTTCTGATCAGGTGGGTGTATCCCGTGCATACCCGGGATCACGGCCTTAAACGGACCCCTGGCTGCTGAGACCAGAGCCCTCCGCTAAGAGGGGAGCACGAAACAAGTACGGGAGCTCATGGAGCTATGTACAATCGGTAGGGAGCACTACCATCCCCTGCAGTGGGAAAACAATATGGATCCAGTACACCCACCTAATAAGATCTGATCAATCATCCAGTCTCCCCATCCCCAAGTGAGTTCAGTTAAGGATGACAAGATTTGACATGATTTAATTGGAATAGGTGACAAAAAAATAGTAAACAAGTATTACGGCCTGCGTTCTATAGTTATGTAGATGAATGTGCATGTTTATAGCAAATAGCGGACATAAATAATGTACTCGCCTATCATGTGACTAAAAGTAACATGTAACGATAGTACGACTAAAAGTAACATGTAACGGTCATACAACTCAAAGTAACATGTAACGGTAATACGTAATCAGAGTACATGCAGTTATCCCGACTATCTCCATGTTAGCATACACACTCACAGAGTCCATAAGTCAAGTCTCTACTCCGATATTCTACTCAACCCCTAGAATACAGGCCGTTTATCCAGAATAATCATAATATCGAAATGATATGACTCTATAAATGGTGTATTTGGAGAAATAACAAGAATAAATGGTGTATTTGGAGAAATAACAAGAATACAGGGAAACACTTGCCTTAGGACTGAAGTTCTCGCTGTCCTGATTCCAACGAGACCAAGAACGCGCGATTCCGATGTCAAATGACCAAGTTATCGCTAACGCACGATTCAAGGTCTATTCTGTAAGATCTGAAAACGAGCAGGGGGTTAACTCTAATTTTGCAGGGTAATAAATGAAATACTAAATTTCCTAAAGGGGTTCTCAAGAAATTTACCATTTATAGGAAAAAGGGTTGCGGGTTTGTGGGCTTGTGGGTTTGCGATGGAGATCAGCCCAACCCGTTATGGGTTTGCTGCTTACAGGCGACAGCAGCAGAACGAAGAGGAAGAGAAAGGGGGGTCCGGGTCTGGGTCCGGCGGCTGCGTGGTGGCGGTGCGAGGCTCCGGCGACTGCGTGATGGCCGGCCGGAGGTGGGTGAAGGAGAAGGAGGTGTGGATGCTATGCGGTGGGGGAGTGGAGGTGTGTTGGAGGCGTTTGCGTGGCACGGGCGGCGTTGGGCGGCGGTTGTTGGGCGGTGGTGGTGGCTGAGACGGGGGCAGTGGTGGTGGAGCTAGGTGGCCGGAGGTGGTGATGGACGGCGTTGGGGTGTGCGGTGGCGGGTGTTGAAGGTGGGTGTGAGAGTGAGAGAGAGATTATTTTGTTAAGGTTAAAAACAATGAAATGGGGTTGGGTTTATATAAATCTGGAAATATCTCCTAATGTCGGTTTAACCTAAAGCGTGTGGAATGTTGTAGAAAATTAGAGAAGGAATTACGAAAATCCTAATGTCGGTTAACTAATTCTCTGAAAAATGCTGGTGAGACAACAGTACAAATGAATATGAGATTAGTATTAAGATAGTTTGTTTTTGATATTAAATAATAGGGTCCGAATTTGACTAATGTCGAATAGTCCCCAAAAATTAGGAAAAATAGGGAATATTAATCTAAGAGATAAGGAAAAATCGGATTGTAAAAATGTAAACTGATTTGTCAATTAAAAATCTCGAAAGGATCCGTGAGACCGAGCGACACCCATTCGGCCCGATTTTTAGACTAATTTTGAAAAATTGTCAAAAATGCTTGAAGGTAGAAAATAATATTTTAAAGCTTATTACTGAAGTAGATTCTAGAAATTTTACTCCATTTGCAAATTAAAAATCCTTGAATTAATCATCTGTTTAGGTTAACTCCGATATTGGATATTTTCCAAAATAACTCGGAAAAAGGTTTAGAAAATTTTAGAAAAACTAAATGGTGAGAAAATCAGTTGTGACCCTGAAACTAGTATGGTCGGGTTTTCAGATTGATCAGTTTCCTACGTATTTTATACCGTATATGACGGTGACACGTATAATGGCAGCGGAGGGTTACACTTCTGCCCACCTAACAAAAAATTTCGTCCGCGAAATTTAAAAAATAGATACTTCGAATGTAATACATGATGAAAAGCAAGAATCTTAAACTGCGATACCTGAGAGTCAGAGAATAAGTAAGGGTACTTCTCTCGGACTTCTTCCTCCAGCTCCCAGGTGGAATCTCCTGGAGCATTAGGGTCCCAGGCTACTCGAACTAAAGAAATCACCTTGTTCTTAAGAACCTTCTCTCTTCGATCAAGAATTGCCACCGGTTGAACTGCATACGTCAAATCTGATCTCAGCGTTAATTCGGAATAATCAAGGATGTGATTTTCATCAGGTACATATTTCCGAAGCTGAGACACATGAAACACATCGTGTACTCCTGTCAAAGATGGAGGCAATGCCAGCTTATAAGCAACTGTACCAATATGCCTTACCACTTCAAATGGCCCAATATATCGTGGACTCTGCTTTCCTTTACTTCCAAATCTGATCACTCCCCGAGTAGGTGATATTTTAAGAAATACATGATCTCCAATCACAAACTCCAAGGGTCTCCTTTTCCCATCTGCCCAACTCCGCTGTCGGTCCTGTGCAGCTTGAATATGCTTCCTGATCTGGGTTACTTTATTCACAGTCTGAGTAATGAGCTTTGGACCAAGTAGTTTCCGTTTGCCAATGTCGTCCCAACACACGGGTGATCTATATTTCCGTCCATATAGAGCCTCAAATGGTGACATCTGAATACTAGACTGGTAACTGTTATTATATGAGAATTCAATCAAATGTAGGTGATCTTCCCAGGATCCCTTAAAATCCATAACACAGGCTCGTAGCATGTCTTCTAGAATCTGTATCACCCTTTCAGATTGTCCATCAGTCTGGGGGTGGTAAGCAGTGCTGAACTTCAACTTGCTTCCCAGACTAGTTTGCAGGCTCTGCCAGAAATGAGACAAAAATCTGGTGTCTCGATCTGACACAATACTTACTGGAACTCCATGCAATCTTACTATCTCCTGCATATAACGTTCTGCCAAAATCTCAGTGGATTGCCCTACTCTAAAAGGAATAAAGTGGGCACTCTTGGTCAGTCTGTCAACTATTACCCAAATAGCATTGTGGCTTTTTGAACTTCTTGGCAATGTAGTCACAAAATCCATAGTAATATGTTCCCATTTCCATTCAGGAATAGGAAGTGGTTGCAATAAACCAGCGGTCCTCTGGTGCTCTACTTTTACTTGTTGACAGACAAGGCATTTTAATATAAATCTGGCTATTTCTCTTTTCATCCCATGCCACCAAAAATGTTGCTTAAGATCCCGATACATCTTTGTTCCACCAGGATGAATATTATATGAAGAGGTATGAGCTTCTAGCAATAATTCTTTTCTAACTTCTCCCTTAGGCACACATAACCGTGCACCATATCTCAAAGAGCCATCTTCATGAAGCAGTAAATCCTTTCTCAGTCCAGCTTCTACCTGACCCCTGAACTTTTGAAGTTGCTTGTCACCTGCCTGAGCTTCCTTTATTTTGTCTATTAAAGATGACTGGAGTTGTAGTGCCATACAATGAGCTACTGCTCCTGGGATACCACTTCCAGAGTTAATCTTCTCATTTCTTCAATTAACGGCTTCTGTTGTGTGAGGATCATGGCAGCCGGTCTTCTACTTAACGCATCCGGTACCACATTTACATGTCCTGGATGATACTGAAGATTAAGATCATATTCTGCCATGAGTTCCAACCATCTTCTCTGTCTCATATTTAATTCCTTTTGGGTGAAAATATATTTCAGACTTTTATGGTCTATAAAAATCTCCACTCGCGTTCCCAGTAAATAATGTCGCCAAATTTTTAGGGCGAAGATAACAGCTGCCAATTCTAGGTCATGAGTTGGATAGTTCTGTTCATGTGGCTTGAGTTGTCTTGAGGCATAGGCCACCACTCGACCGTGTTGCATAAGCACACAACCAAGCCCCTGTCCTGACGCATCACTATGTATGACAAACCCACCGAACTGATCCGGAATAGCAAGAATCGGTGCGGTTGTCAACCTGTGCTTTAATTCTGCTAACGCTGCCTCACACTCTTCAGTCCAATTAAATTTCTCCCCTTTCTTGGTCAACTGTGTCAAGGGTTTAGCAATCTTGGAGAATTCTTTCACAAACTTTCTATAATATCCAGCTAGGCCCAAGAATTGCCTCACCTCTGTTACTGATTTAGGAGTTGGCCACTTTTCTACTGCTTCTACTTTCTTTGGATCCACTCCAATACCTTGACCTGAAATAATGTGTCCAAGAAAGTTCACACTTTCCAGCCAAAATGCACATTTACTCAGCTTTCCATATAATCGTCTCTCCCTCAGCACCTGCAGCATGGTCCTCAATGTTCCGCATGGTTTTCCCGAGTTTTGAAATAAATAAGGATATCATCAATGAACACTATGACAAACTTATCCAAATAAGGGGAAAACACCCTATTCATCAGATCCATGAAGACTGTTGGGGCATTGGTGAGTCCAAACGGCATTACCAGAAACTCATAATGTCCATATCTTGTGTGAAAAGCAGTCTTAGGAATGTCTGATGCTTTCACCTTCAATTGATGATAACCAGAATGAAGATCCAGCCGGGAAATATTGTTGCACCGCAAAGTTGATCAAATAAATCATCGATCCTGGGCAAAGGATACTTGTTCTTGATAGTCACCTTGTTTAGCTCTCTACAGTCAATACATAATCTTTGTGTCCCGTCCTTCTTCTTTACCATAATGCTGGAGCTCCCCACGGTGACGTACTTGGTCTGATAAAACCTTTATTCAAAAGCTCTTCAATTTGCTTTTTCACCTCTGCCAACTCTATTGGCGCCATTCGATACGGCGCCTTGGAGATTGGGGCAGTACCCGGTAAAACCTCAATTGTAAACTCAACTTCTCTATCTGGAGGCAATCCGGGTAACTCTTCAGGAAACACATCCAGGAAATCCCTTACTACTTCAGGACTTTCGGTCTGACCCCCATCTAATGTTGCCAAGGTTTCCGTACACACTACATCCGGGTCTGCATCCTGATCAAACCTTGTGCCTTTAGCAGAAAATTCAAACTCTGATAATTTGGGAAACCGAAACACTACACTTTTTCTCTGACAATCTATGACTGCATGTACCTGGCTAAGCCAGTCCATGCCCAATATAATGTCAAAGTCACAGTTATCGATTAACAGGCAATTCGTGATAAACTCCCTGTTACCGATAACAACGGGACATTGTGGACACACCTTGTTACACGACACCGTCCCATTCCCAGTGCTAATAGTCCAACCCCGGTGCACAATGTCACAGGATATATTATGCTTACGAATGAATTTAGAGGAAATAAAACAATGAGTAGCACCGGAATCAAATAAAGCATATGCTGGAATAGAATGCACCAAAATAATACCTGTGACAACTTCTCCAGAGGCATCAGCTTGATCAGTAGTCAGAGTAAATGCCTTGCCCTTCTCTCTGACTGGTCCGGCTAGTTGCTCCTTACCCCTTTGAACCTGCCGATACATCTGCTGTTGGGGAGGTAGAGGCTATTTCGGCTGAAAGGGAGGCATAGGCCTTGACGGTCCAGACATCGTCAGGTTGTTTTGACCAACTGAGGCTGAGGGAATATCCCTTGGAACTTGCCAACTGTGAGGACACTGACTAGCCCGATGTTCAGGCGATCCACAGACCAGGCACACGTTCTTGGCCAATCGGCACTCATTTATATGATGCCCCACCTTATGGCAATATTTACACACAATCATCCTAGGCTGAGGCACTGGAGCCATCTGTCGCTTTTGGGGTGTTGCACCAACTTGCCTGTGCTGGGTTCCTCCAGAAATGTGTCCAATCGGACGCTTTATGCTACTAGTGGGTACCCTCCTCATCAATCCACTGAGCTGCTCTTGTTCCCTGGCGGCAGTTAATACCTCTGCAAAGGTCTTATATCTGAAGGATATGACATATCTTTGAAGTTCCAGATGCAATCCCTGCTGAAACCTTCTGACCCGGTTCTCCTCGGTAGAGACCATGTATGGGGCAAATCGGCTGAGTTTAGAAAACTCAGCTGCATACTCATCAACTGTCCTCCCAGCCTGTCTGAGATTGATAAATTTCTGTTCCATCTCTGATTTGGCTGTGTCAGGAAAGAATTTTGCCAAGAACACCTCCGAAAATATCTTCCAAGAGATAGGTCCCGGCAAATGACTTTCTTCTGCAAGCCACCATATACGTGCCATTCCTGATAGCTGAATTTTTACTACATCTACTCGATCAGCTTCCGGAACTCGAGCTGCTACCAATAAGTTCTCTGTGTCTATGAGCCACTGCTCAGCATCCAGATGGCTTTTTTCTCCTGAGAAGACTGCTGGATTGAGTCTCCTGAAGTCAGACACATTCCCTTGCCTCGTCTGACTTCCTGAAGCAACTATCCTTTCCAGAGCAACAGTCAGTCGCTCACTCTGATGCTGCTGGGACTCTAACAAGAGCTTCATGAAGTCTACTGCCTCTGTAGGCCCGTCTTCAGTAACTTGCTGAGCCATCTGTGGAATATATATCAAATTAGCGTCGGGATTAAGAGGCGGAACTATGCTGGAAGAATTCAGTTCCTAAGGATGGACTTGTGTACTCACGTCATGTCTCTTGTTACTTATCAGCAGTATAATATCTTATACAAATCTACAGATAAGAACTAGATTCGAATGGCTGGGGTCGCATTTCGCAAACTGTCCAATGCTAAATTCGAATCTAAGCTCTGATACCACTGAAACCATGTCACGCCCCACTGATCAAAATAGAGTACATGACATGATCGGCAACCTGTACACGTCGGGTAGTACGTTCCAACGTATACACGTTAAGCCTGCTGTAGATCTGTACATGTTTTCTTATATAATAACAACACTGCTGATATATATATTACATGTAACAAGAGTACATAACACAGTCAATACAGTACCAAAAGTACAGTACAGTACACCTGAGTCCATCAGCAATATTATGCAGTAACTGGAACAGAAAATAACTGTATAACTATAAAACATACTGAAAGCCAAAAGAGACGTCCAGGTCACGAACCGTCCTACAGTCGCTCAGCCAAACTGTTTAGGTACTCTGCGTCCTCCTCTGATGGTATAACCACAGACTCTATATCTGGGCAAGCAAACCCAGGGTCTCAGATGCGACCGAGCAAGTGTGCAAAGGGAAAGAAATGAATAAAGTAATAACAAGGTATAAACATGCACAGGAAATAACAAGAACTACAAATAAAGGACGACAAGAATCATATTGGAATCAAGCATGATCAATGAATGCATAAACACGTGCTATGAGACTTAACAATCGAGGAGTTCTGATCAGGTGGGTGTATCCCGTGCATACCCGGGATCACGGCCTTAAACGGACCCCTGGCTGCTGAGACCAGGGCCCTCCGCTAAGAAGGGAGCACGAAACAAGTAACGGGAGCTCATGGAGCTATGTACAATCGGTAGGTAGCACTACCATCCCCTGCAGTAGGAAAA
This sequence comes from Agave tequilana, assembly GCA_038442645.1. NCBI lineage: Eukaryota > Viridiplantae > Streptophyta > Magnoliopsida > Asparagales > Asparagaceae > Agave > Agave tequilana. Next base: position 67,433 of record JAVJIF010001737.1, on the reverse strand, counting down.
TAATATGGATCCAGTACACCCACCTAATAAGATCTGATCAATCATCCAGTCTCCCCATCCCCAAGTGAGTTCAGTTAAGGATGACAAGATTTGACATGATTTAATTGGAATAGGTGACAAAAAGATAGTAAACAAGTATTACGGCCTGCGTTCTATAGTTATGTAGATGAATGTGCATGCTTATAGCAAATAGCGGACATAAATAATGTACTCGCCTATCATGTGACTAAAAGTAACATGTAACGATAGCACGACTAAAAGTAACATGTAACGGTCGTACAACTCAAAGTAACATGTAACGGTAATACGTAATCAGAGTACATGCAGTTATCCCGACTATCTCCATGTTAGCATACACACTCACAGAGTCCATAAGTCAAGACTCTACTCCGATATTCTACTCAACCCCTAGAATACAGGTCGTTTATCCAGAATAATCATAATATCGAAATGATACGACTCTATAAATGGTGTATTTGGAGAAATAACAAGAATAAATGGTGTATTTGGAGAAATAACAAGAATACAGGGAAACACTTGCCTTAGGACTGAAGTTCTCGCTGTCCTGATTCCAACGAGACCAAGAACGCGCGATTCCGATGTCAAATGGCCAAGTTATCGCTAACGCACGATTCAAGGTCTATTCTGTAAGATCTGAAAACGAGCAGGGGGTTAACTCTAATTTTGCAGGGTCATAAATGAAATACTAAAATTTCCTAAAGGGGCTCTCAAGAATTTACCTTTTATAGGAAAAAGGGTTGCGGGTTTGTGGGCTTGCGGGTTTGCGATGGAGATCAGCCCAACCCGTTATGGGTTTGCTGCTCACAGGCGACAGCAGCAGAACGAAGAGGAAGAGAAAGGGGGTCCGGGTCCGGGTCCGGCGGCTGCGTGGTGGCGGTGCGAGGCTCCGGCGACTGCGTGATGGCCGGCCGAAGGTGGGTGAAGGAGAAGGAGGTGTGGATGCTATGCGGTGGGGGAGTGGAGGTGTGTTGGAGGCGTTTGCGTGGCACGGGCGGCGTTGGGCGGCGGTTGTTGGGCGGTGGTGGTGGCTGAGACGGGGGCAGTGGTGGTGGAGCTAGGTGGCCGGAGGTGGTGATGGACGGCGTTGGGGTGTGCGGTGGCGGGTGTTGAAGGTGGGTGTGAGAGTGAGAGAGAGATTATTTTGTTAAGGTTAAAAACAATGAAATGGGGTTGGGTTTATATAAATCTGGAAATATCTCCTAATGTCGGTTTAACCTGAAGCGTGTGGAATGTTGTAGAAAATTAGAGAAGGAATTACGAAAATCCTAATGTCGGTTAACTAATTCTCTGAAAAATGCTGGTGAGGCAACAGTACAAATGAATATGAGATTAATATTAAGATAGTTTGTTTTTGATATTAAATAATAGGGTCTGAATTTGACTAATGTCGAATAGTCCCCAAAAATTAGGAAAAATAGGGAATATTAATCTAAGACATAAGGAAAAATCGGATTGTAAAAATGTAAACCGGTTTGTCAATTAAAAATCCCGAAAGGATCCGTGAGACCGGGCGACACCCATTCGGCCCGATTTTTAGACTAATTTTGAAAAATTGTCAAAAATGCTTGAAGGTAGAAAATAATATTTTAAAGCTTATTACTGAAGTAGATTCTAGAAATTTTACTCCATTTGCAAATTAAAAATCCTTGAATTAATCATCTGTTTAGGTTAACTCCGATATTGGATATTTTCCAAAATAACTCGGAAAAAGGTTTAGAAAATTTTAGAAAATCTAAATGGTGAGAAAATCAGTTGTGACCCTGAAACTAGTATGGTCGGGTTTTCAGAATGATCAGTTTCCTACGTATTTTATACCGTATATGACGGTGACACGTATAATGGCAGCGGAGGGTTACACCGACGAAGCCCCTCCCTTCACCCCTCCTCGGTGAACCCCTTTCCCCCTTCCCCGACGAACCCCCTCCACCCCTTCCCTTCCACGGAGACCCCCTTCCCCCGTCACCCAAGCCTCTCCCCTCCCTCCCCCTCTTGTTTTGCTGGTTTTCGTCCAAACAGAGCTACTTTGTTCGTCCAGAAACTGGCTGAACAATGGGGGGAAAAGAGGGGGAGGGGGCCTGGGCGACCAGGTAAGAGGGAGGAGGTGGTCTCTGAGGATGAAAAAGTGGTGTTCGTCTGGGAGGGAGTGTTTTAACAGGGATAGAGGGGATTCGTCGGGGTAAGAGTGGGTTCGCCGGGTGGAGGGGGTTTGCTGGGGTAGGGGGAGGGGGTCACTGGGGAAAGGTTGGGAGGTTCGCCGGGGGTAGGGGAAGGGTCGATGGGAGAGAGAGGGAGGGTTGTCGTTCGCTGGAGAAGGCAGGTGGAGGAAGAAGAAGGGAAGAGTATTTTAAACTTTTTATCAAGAATGGGTATGTCCAAAATTATAATGGCACACTTGTAATTTTTTGTGGGGGCCTTCATCACTTTTTGGGATGGCAATATCCGTTCCCTTCCTTTTGGTGAAGGTGTCTAAAGATAAAGGACCACCTACCTCTCTCTCTCTCTCTCTCTCTACCAAATCTTATTATTAGACTTTGGTTGTTAGGGTGGTACCCTTTTAATGGATAGATAATCAATGGCCATGAGAGTGTTTTCTTTGGATAGGTAAGTGCCAATGGGGGCCGAAGTTCTTTCTATGTCTTCATATTTTCAAAAAAATTATATTTTTTGTTTGTTGTTTCGAAACTTATCTAAAAAAATTCTCTTCAAACAATTATTTGTAATTTTGGCTTGATTTACCTTGGGGTTTGATAGCCATTTTATTTGTTTGTTTGTTTGTTCGTTTTTTTAATATAAAAATGGGAGAATGGTCGTTCCTTCTTCTTGAGTACAAGAGTTGAGAAATAAGTTTGCCCTATTGTGATAAGTAATATATTGTTTCACAAATAACATGCTTATCCACCAACTCTTCAATGAATAATCAAACTAGTGTTAAAAATCAAACAAGTCTAATCTACTTAAATCTAATCCAGACACTTTAAACAGTGTTCATCACTGTGAAACTAAAAATTAAAAGAAAAACTGGTGCACCAAATTACTCTTTTGTGGAACCATGGAACTAAATGATTCATGAGCATTTTGATAATATTGTTGTTTTATTGTATAAAACTAAGTGCATTATTCTTTATGAACTAATAGGGTTCTTTAAATCGGGAACTACTTCTATGCTCGTGTAGAAAAAATCTAAATTGACATTGTTCTTAATAAACTTATAAGCTTAAAGACATATAAAATAATTGAAAACCTTGAAAATTATTGCTTTTGAATTATGTTCTAAATATGCTCGATCATACTTAATGATATTTTTATCTCAAACTGGTTTATAATTATTATTCTACATAGAGAGTCCATAAAGTATAAGCCTCAAGCCACTATGTTTACTTCCATCTCTTCTATAATTTTAAATCTCTCTCTTCAATCTGCATGAATGCAGTTATTTAAACTCAAAAAGTGATAAGTAGCCTCAAAAAATAAGTTAAGATTTTCTTAAACAGTTTTACTTTCAAATGAAAAATCTAAAATATAAAATTAATTTTTCAAATATTACAACTTTAGCATAGTAATTAGTTAGTATACTCATATAACTAGTAAGTACACACGCAATCCTATGATATTAATCCTTCTTCAATATCAAAACTCTCTATTATTCAACTCATAAACCTTACAAATTTTACACTCATCCCCCCTAAAAAATTACCCACCTTTATTTTCAAACATCTATGGACAAGAAAATTGCATTCACCTCCTATTTATCGTATTCGCTTGCTCTAGACTGTCCAACTAATAGGCGTCAGCATCTCTCGGGACCATCCAGTGAATAGGTTTTAGCATCTCTGTGATCAAGACAAAACTTGCACACAATTGTACATTTGCATGTTCATTGGCCAAATTAGTCTGCGTCCCCATAGGACAAAGAACAAAAACAATCACAAAAGTGAAGCCCTATCACGTCCCGCTTCCCAAATACGGGAAAACGGAGTCGCGACGAGAGTCGACGACGTATATACGCGAGGAGAATACCCCACGTATGCACGCTAAGCCTAAAGTAACATGAATAAGTTATAAATCTCTATCATAAATCAGAATCACTATAATAATGTATATAAAGTCTAACACAATGATAGCATATGAATAAGAATAAGGAATGTAACAGGATGCGTTATATGAATAAAAGAGGAAGAATACCTATAATCAAGAAGAGAGAGACTCAAGCTCCTCGCAAAGCGCACGATCACACGAACACCTGAATACGAACACCTGAACAATATAAGAAGATGTCCAATACCCTAGACGTGGGAATCCAGGGTCGTCAGAAGCGACCTAATGAGTGTGTGTGTAAAGAGAAAGGTGCTCGTGCATAACAACAACATAAGCAATGAAAACATGATAACTGAAATGAAGGATAATAAGATAATCAATACCAAGTACAAGATATGAACGATATATAACTAGTCTTATGACAAAAGGAAACAACTAATGTCAAAATGTGTAACCTAGCATATGTCACTAGTCAAATATACAATCCGATCCTGTGTACAATCATATATGCACAGTCAGGTGATTACAGTCAGTCACAATATACTATAAACAGTTTATTATCATTTATTATGTTAGCGAACACCAATTGCCACCAGTAATAGACGCATCCCACACGTGTCAATCGAAGTCCTAAATTTATTGAAATTAGTGGAAGAGACATTGTTCATGCTTTAGGTGGGTTCCGTACATACCCGGAACCACGGCCCAATCACCTGGCGCTGAACCAGATCCTACCGCTAGGTAGTCAATAACAATAACAATAACGATGTGTCAATAACAATGACAATATGAACAATACGGGATGTCAGTCATCCCCCAGAACCCTGCAGTGGAACCGTATCTCGGCTGCGCAACATGTATCCTAGGTCCACCCAAAATACAGACGCTGCCTCCTCCATCAATTTCCCAATCTCGGTGTAAGTTGTCAATTTACGTTATTATTTAGATCAATCAATATTCATGTTATTTCGATTACTAAGACGATACGGTTACAGTAACAATATCAATGTAACAATAACAATGTGAACAATAGTATCGTGTAAACGGTAGAACAATAGAACAATGAATGTGTTACGGTGTGACAATATTTTCCCAGTAACTTTCAATAACATGCATGTATTGTTATTAGGTAGATGTCATATATAGTCAGTCAAGTTTTCAAGGGCATCATGATGTCCAGGATCAAGAATATTATGCAAGGTTTATTAAAAGGAATATAAAAATATTCACAAGAGAATTTATTTTGTATTTAACACATGTACAATTATTTAAATGTAAAATAATATTTATTGAAATAGACAGGATAAAACACTCACATGAAATAATATCGAAATTATCAATAAGAAAACAAAGAACACTCACCTGGACTTATCACGAGTCCGATAACCAATTCGAAGAATCTACATTAAATACATATGAATTTTTACATAAGATATCAAATTTACATTTATTGAATTTTACAAAAGATATCTTACTTGATGTTATTCAATATTTTAAATTAAATACGGATGGTCCAGATCTTAAAACAAGTTGTATGATGATACACTGAGTTTATAATATTATTCATATTTTATTTACTGATTTTTGAGGGGTTTAAATGATTAGAAACATGTAATTTTCTTAACGGGTCTGAATGTTGAAGTAGCGGGTTTCTACTTAGAAAACAGAATTTCAGTCCAATATGATTTGCAATTAACTCCAAAAATTTTCAGTAGATATTAGGGGTTATCTAGATATTTATTCATATTTTTATTTATTTTTTTCAAATTTTCTTCTAGCCAAAAAATTGTTTTTCAATAACTTAGCGGGTCTGTTTTTTTGTATTTGGGTCGGGTTAAAAATGAATTAGAACCCAAATATTTGGGCTGAACTGAAACTGGGCTACAGGGGGTTCAGAATAATTTGTATTTTCTTTTCAGTTTTCTGTTTTCTGGCCTGGCCCAATGAACCAGGCCCAGATTTATTTTTCATTCATTTTTCCTTTTTATTTCTTTTCTTTTGGCCTGGGCCAAAGACGGCCCAGCTTTCTTTTTTTTTTCTTTTCTTTTTTTTCCTGGGCCTGGGCCAGTTGCGGCCCAGTTTCCCTTTTTCTTTATTTCTTTTTTTTCTCTTGGGCTAGGCCAATGACGGCCCAGTTCTTCTTTTTCATTTTCGTCTTTTGTTCCCTTTCTCCTTTGGGACTGGGCCAGTGGCGGCCCAGTCTGCTTTCTTTTTTTTCCTTTTATTTTTACTGGGCCTGGGCTATTTGCGGCCCAGTTCTTTCTTTCTTTTTTTTGTAAGGTTTGGCCCAGTGGCAGCCCAGGCCACTGCGCCTGGTCATTTTTTGGGGGAAGGCTACTGCTGCTCTCGGCCGAGAGCAGCCCCTCCTTCTTCTTTTTTTATTTTTTTATTTTTTATTTTTATATAAACTTGAATTTCCCTTTTTTTTCCTATAATCTAATTAGGGTTATAGTATATTTCTTTTATATGTTTTATTTAAACAAAGGAGATGTTTTTAATGAAAAGATTTATGGGAAGATGAATCTAGGCTTGATAATTTCAATTTAATTAGAATTTTTTTTTAATCCATACAAATTCATTCTATTTATATTATTGGATGAATTTTCAGTTTCATAAAAGAAGGGATTTTAAATCATGATGTTATTAAACTTTAATTCATATAAATTTAGATATTAGGGGAGATCTAGGTTTCATAATAAGAATAGAATTATTAAATCATGATATTTCAATTAAATATTTTAATTCATAAAAATTAAATTTTTACTTACTTGAATTGATGATTCCTTAGCCTGCCCCTAATTTTCATGCCTCGGAGACTTCCTTTGTCACGATCAATTACAAGGAGAGGTGGAGGGAGGAGGAAGAATGCTGGGTTTGAATTCTTTCCAACTATCGTTCCTTCTTTCTTTTTCTTTTTCTTTTTTTGACGGAGGCAGGAGAAGAAAGTTACAGGATAGGATCTTTTAGGATTTTTAGCAATCAGGTTGTTAAGATAAGATCTCTAAAGATCTCTTGAGATCTTTCAGTTAGAATTTGAAATTTATATTTGGTTTTAGGTTTGTTTAAATAATTTATATTTCCAACCTAACCACACGCCAATGTGGCATTATGGTTCAGGTATTAAGATTTGATAAAAAGACAAGGGTTCAAATTTGGAATAAACAATTTAAGCACATATTTATATTTTATTATTATTATTACTACATTTTGTTTAACCAATTTATTTATTTATTTATTTATTTTACTTTATTTTTTTTGGATATGAGTTAAATGGGTTATGGTTTATTAGATAATTGGATTATGGGTTGGAAAAGAAGATCAATTAGGAATAATACCAACAGTAACATAATAATAATAATAATGCTAATCATAATGTATAAAATATAGTGCATACATATACTAGTATAAATACAAATCAAAAACATATACACTTAATATGTATGTACATGTATCTATACACATGAATAAAATAAATTAATCAATAGGTAAATCTAACTATAATTAATAAAATAGAAATACAGTATTATTAGTTAGAGGATATTACATTCTACCCACCTTATTAAAAATTTCGTCCTCGAAATTTTAATAAAGTAGGGAATGATAAGAGAATCAAAATTCAGAGAGAAAAAAAATAAGTTTCCATGTCGCCTCGTTAGGACACCACGATTCCACTACGCGCTCTGATCTCTGCTACCAGCTTCAGAATGGAGTAACCAATTTCAAGAGATAAGATCAGATAATAAAATCGACAAGAAGAATAGAAATCAAAATGATTAAAATGGAACAAGATTATTTTAGAAGAAGAGATGCAATTAGAGAGATCGAAGGATCAAAGAGATGGATTTTCAAAGGGAGGACAATCATTATCAAGTGGACTCAATATCATCGTGTGAATCCTATATGTATATTGCAGTGTAAATATAACTTGTTTCAAGTTATCGATAAGAATCAAGTCCGTTTTATGTCGAACCTGGCTCTGATACCAAAGAAACCCTGTCACGCCCCGCTTCCCAAAATACGGGAAAACGGAGTCGCGATGAGAGTCGGCGACGTATATACGCGAGGAGAATACCCCACGTATATACGCTGAGCCTAAAGTAACATGAACAAGTTATAAATCTCTATCATAAATCAGAATTACTGCAATAATGCATATAAAGTCTAACACAATGATAGCATATGAATAAGAATAAGGAATGTGACAGGATGTGATATATGAATAAAAGAGGAAGAATACGTATAATCAAGAAGAGAGAGACTCAAGCTCCTCGCAAAGCGCACGATCGCACGAACACCTGAATAATATAAGAAAATGTCCAATACCCTGGACGTGGGAATCCAGGGTCATCAGAAGCGACCTAATGAGTGTGTCTGTAAAGAGAAAGGTGCTCGTGCATAACAACAACATAAGCAATTAAAACATGATAACTGAAATGAAGGATAATAAGATAATCAATGCCAAGTACAAAATATGAACGATATATAACTAGTCTTATGACAAAAGGAAACAACTAATGTCAAAATGTGTAACCTAGCATATGTCACTAGTCAGATATATAATCTGGTCCCGTGTACAATCATATATGCACAGTCAGGTGATTACAGTCAGTAAACAGTTTATTATCATTTATTATGTCAGCGAACACCAATTGCCACCAGTAATAGACGCATCCCATGTTACGCCTATCACGCGTGTCAATCGAAGTCCTAAATTTATTGAAATTAGTGGAAGAGACATTGTCCATGCTTTAGGTGGGTTCCATACATACCCGGAACTATGTCCCAATCACATGGCGCTGAACCAGATCCTACCGCTAGGTATCAATAACAATAACAATAACGATGTGTCAATAACAATGACAATATGAACAATATGGGATGTCAGTCATCCCCCGGAACCCTGCAGTGGAACCGTATCTCGGCTGCGCAACCTGTATCCTAGGTCCACCCTAAATACAAACGCTGTCTCCTCCATCAATTTTCCCAATCCCGTGTAAGTTGTCAATTTACGTTATCATTTAGATCAATCAATATTCATGTTATTTCGATTATTGAGACGATACGGTGATAGTAACAATATCAATGTAACAATAGCAATGTGAACAATAGTACCGTATAAACGGTAGAACAATAGAACAATGAATGTGTTACGGTGCGACAATATTTTCCCAGTAACTTTCAATAACATGCATGTATTGTTATTAGGTAGATGTCATATATAGTCAGTCAAGTTTTCAAGGGCATCATGATGTCTAGGATCAAGAATATTATGCAAGGTTTATTAAAAGGAATATAAAAATATTCACAAGAGAATTTATTTTGTATTTAACACATGTACAATTATTTAAATGTAAAATAATATTTATTGAAATAGACAGGATAAAACACTCACATGAAATAATATCGAAATCATCAACAAGAAAACAAAGAACACTCACCTGGACTTATCACGAGTCCAATAACCAATTCGAAGAATCTACATTAAATATATACGAATTTTTACATAAGATATCAAATTTACATTTATTGAATTTTACAAAAGATATCTTACTTGATGTTATTCAATATTTTAAATTAATACGGATGGTCCAGATCTTAAAACAAGTTGTATGATGATACACTGAGTTTATAATATTATTCATATTTTATTTACTGATTTTTGAGGGGTTTAAATGATTAGAAACATGCAATTTTCTTAACGGGTCTGAATGTTGAAGTAGCGGGTTTCTACTTAGAAAACAGAATTTCAGTCCAATATGATTTGCAATTAACTCCAAAATTTTTCAGTAAATATTAGGGGTTATCTAGATATTTATTCATATATTTATTTATTTTTTTCAAATTTTCTTCTAGCAAAAAAAAATTGTTTTTCAATAACTTAGCGGGTCTGTTTTTTTGTATTTGGGTCGGGTTAAAAATAAATTAGAACCCAAATATTTGGGCTGAGCTGAAACTGGGCTAAAGGGGCTTCATAATAATTTGTATTTTCTTTTCTGTTTTCTGATTTCTGGCCTGGCCCAATGAACCAGGGCCAGATTCATTTTTCATTCGTTTTTCCATTTTATTTCTTTTCTTTTGGGCTGGGCCAAGACGACCAGCTTTCTTTTTTTCTTTTTCTTTTTTTCCTGGGCCTTGGCCAGTTGTGGCCCAGTTTCCCTTTTTCTTTATTTCTTTTTTTTTCTCTTGGGCTAGGTCAATGACGGCCCAGTTCTTCTTTTTCATTTTCGTTTTTTTTCTCTTTTTTCCTTTGGGACTGGGCCAGTGGCGGCCCAGTCTTCTTTCTTTCTTTTTCTCTTTTTTTTACTGGGCCTGGATTATTTGCGGCCCAGTTCTTTTTTTTTTTTGTAAGGTTTGGCCCAGTGGCAGCCCAGGTCACTGGGCCTGGTCATTTTTTGGGGGGAAGGCTACTGCTGCTCTCGGCTTCGGCCGAGAGCAGCCCCTCCTTTTTTTTTCTTTTTTTTTTTACATAAACTTGAATTTCCCTTTTTTTTCCTATAATCTGTTGGCCCAAAGGCCTTCCACTCTAGTTTTGATGATGATCAACTCATGTAGTTATATTTACTAATATTCTTGTGTTTCTAAGTTTCAGATCATTAGCAGGTTATTAGTGTTGGTGATTAGCTTCAACAAGATGTTTGGAAGCTTATCATGGTGATTCCGGTGCCAAAGCTTAAAGATCATACCTTTGCACTCGGTGGATCGCGTTTGGGAGCTAGTCTACTTGAAGATGAAGATCGTCAAGAAGACTTAGGTATCCATAGGTTTAGTTTAGTGACTTGTAGATCCATTTGTAAAGCTTAGTTTAGTTGATATGCTCAAGTGCACAAAATACACATGGGTTGGTTTTTGATATTGATTTCATGAATAGTTTGTTCAAAACAAGTTTTCATGATTAATATGTATAGTAGATGTTTTCTAGTTATACATACATGCTTAACTTATAGACAAACTTATTTTGACATTCCTATTCATGTTTTGGAAAAATCTAGTTTGATAAAAATACAAGTTTTATTTTTGATAAAATTGGCAAGACACAAAATGAATTGATATGTTTGATATATGTCTTGAAATTTTTATCACAAGTTTAGTTATCAAGTAAAATGATAAAACATATTTTTGTGGAATTTTTACAAGTGTTAAAATATTTTTTACAAAATTTTCTATCTCAAAATCTGGGCAGATTTTGAGTTAGAAAAATTTGTAGAAATTCCTTTAAAAATCTTAAGCTAAGAGTTATGCTGAAAATAGTTTATATACATGTATTTAAACAAGTTTTGAAGATATAAGGCTTTGGGTACATGTATGTATAAACTAAGGCATAAACCTAGAAATAAATATTTTGAAAACATAGAAACATACAAAACAAATGTGTGTGCAAATCCTAGAGCCAAATTTCACATATTCTATCTTTACAAAACTAAACTTACAAACTACACAGGTCTTCAAGACTTCAACTTGAGCTATCTTCTCTTGATCTTCAATATTGCAATTTGAGCCCATTTGACTTGTCTTGAGTCCAAAATCTTGTATTTGAGTCCAAATTTTTGTATATGAGTGAGAGTACTTTTAGTATGATAATAAACCTGAAACACACTTTAAACAACAAATGATATTAGTACAAATAACTAATATGTTTTGTAATCATCAAAATACACTAAACATGGGTTGATTGTAACCTTGGGCCAACAATCTCCCCCTTTTTGATGATGACAAAACATATGAGTTATTAAACAAATAAAAGAGGAAAAGCTTGAAAAGCTCCCCCTTAAACATGCTATATATTTAACATGAATATGAGAAACTATGTAAGCATACAAAAATCATGTTTTAAAACAAAATCATCACCATAAATAAGAAACTCAAACATGAACCAAATATTGCTATATAATAAGAAACTCAAACATGAACCAAATATTAAAACAACTAAGAAAACTTAGTATTTCTCCAAACTCATACATTTTTCTCCCCTTTTTGTCATACATCAAAAAGGGTGTAAAAAAAAATTAACACATATGAAAACCAAAACAAAACAAACTAAGATACTTTAAGTATCAATTTTACAAACATTTAATTCACCACAAATAAAAGAAAATCTTGCATAATCTAAAGGTTTTGTGAAAATATCCGCAAGTTGAAAATCGGTTGAAACAAAATCTATATCAATGTCACCTTTTTCAAAGTGATCTCTAAGAAAATGATATCTAATGTCTATATGTTTGGTTTTACTATGTTGATTAGCATTTTTGGTCATGTGAAAAACTGTTTTCCAGGCAGACCGGTCGACCGACCCTAAATATCAGTCGACCGGCTGCTGTGGCCAGACATGCACGAGGCTGTGCATGTCTGCCGGTCGACCGACCCTAAATATCGGTCGACTGATTTTTGGTGATCTGCTCTCTGTATTTTTCGGTCGACTGGCCCAGTCGACCGATAGAAGGAAACTGTGTTTCCTTCTGTGAGATCGGTCGACTGGCAGTCGACCGGAGCCACAACGGCTCTTTTGCCAGCAGACACCCGGTCGACCGGCAGTCGACCGGTAGGCCTGCAACAAGCCCAACGGCTCTTTCTATTTTGGGAATTTCTGAAAATCTGTTTTCTCTTTTCTTTTTAACAGAGATTTTAGGAGTTGTTGGGATGCTTTTTCAGAGTTTTTCAGCAGAAAAAATCAGGGTTTTAACCTATTCTCTCCCTATAAATAGTGGGGATAGGCCTTAGTTACGAACCAAGAAAAAATTACAAGTTTTCATTGTTTTCAAGAGAAAGAGAAAAATAGTTTAAAGCACAAAAACTATTTTGAAAACTCTTTAAAAACACTTCAGAAACTGCAATTTTTCCCTTGTAAAAACCTTGGCCAAAATCCCAAATGAATGGGTTTATATAGGCCAAAACAGAAAACTAGCCGTTAGGCTGATGTGGCATTTTTGACAGCCACCGGTCGACCGGCCCGGTCGACCGCCAACGGTCGAAATTATGACCGTTGGGAGATTCGGTCGACTGCCAGTCGACCGACCAACAGAAGGAAACACAGTTTCCTTCTATCGGTCGACCGACCCAGTCGACCGACAAGATACAGAGAGCAGACTCTCTATATCGGTCGACTGGGTCCGTGTCCCGGTCGACCGACGGACAGGCACAGCCTGTGCATGTCCCGGCAGAGCAGCCGGTCCGAATCTCCCAACGGTCATAATTTCGACCGTTGGCGGTCGACCGGGCCGGTCGACCGGTGGCTGTCAAAAATGCCACATCAGCCTAACGGCTAGTTTTCTGTTTTGGCCTATATAAACCCCATTCATTTGGGATTTTGGCCAAGGTTTTTACAAGGGAAAAATTGCAGTTTCTGAAGTGTTTTTAAAGAGTTTTCAAAATAGTTTTTGTGCTTTAAACTATTTTTCTCTTTCTCTTGAAAACAATGAAAACTTTTCATTTAACTTGTTCGTATTCCTTATTGTGATAATATGAGATACACTTGACCTTATTCTTTAAATTGGTATCTTTGAACATATTTCAATTGGTATCAATTTTTGATCCTTCTTGTATACTCATATATGTTTTATGTATGTATGTATGCTTTCTATCCTATGGTATCAATTTCAATTGATATCTATTACTTTCATACATATACATCTTAATGCTAAGCTTGAAAATTTCTAATGATTGATTGTTTTCAATTTGTATCTTAAAATAAGCTTATGCATATGTTTAGTTGGTATTTCATAAAGGGGGAGAAAATTTGATGTTGTCTTTCAATTGGTATTTGATTCCCACTCCCTTGCTTTATGTTAAAATTACTTTCAATTACTTTCAATTGGTATCATATGGTTAAAAGAACATATTTCTCTTAAAGATATCAAGATGTTTATGTTGAGTATTGTTAATTGGTATCTCAAGATTTTGTTTAAGAAAAATAGATATACTTTTAATTTACATTGCCTATATGTATATAAATTCATGTTGAGTGTATTGTGTATTGAAAAGCTTAACATCTTTTCTTTATATGGTACACGTGTGTAGGGGGAGCTTCACATCTCCTCTTATTCATTACATAATGTGTGTTATGTGAATTAGGGCTTCACATTCCTCCTTCATGTAATGCATATGTGTAGGGAAGCTAACTTAGCGTCTTCCTCTTCATGAATATATATAGCATATAACATTTATTCATCTTTGTTTATTTCATTTGGTATCAATATGCACCTTATTGTCATATCTTGAATTGGTATCATATTTGTTTTTGATTACCCCTTCTTGATCTTTTTGTTTTTGACAAAAGGGGGAGAAAATTTGTTTTTATATTTTTTTAACCCTTTATTGGTTCCTTGATTAGGACAAAAAGGGGGAGAAGATTTTTGTAGCTTATATGCATGTCTTTGTATGCATGTATTTGTTTGAAGAATTAAGAACAATTTTGTTTTAAGAATATGTTTTGATTTTGCTCTTACCCCTTTGTTGATGATTGACAAAAAGGGGAGAAGAATTTGTGTTTTTGTTTATAATATATGCATGTCTTCTTTGCTTAATTGGTATCTAGAACATATTGTATGTTGAATATTCCATTGATATCTAGAGTACCATGTTTATATGCATTGTCATGCATTGCATATTATTGTTTATTTGTTTATGCATGAGTTGAGGGGGAGCTTCTTTGAAGCTTAACTTTAATCCATGCATATATAACTCCATGAGTTTTGTCATCATCAAAAAGGGGGAGATTGTTGGCCCAAAGGCCTTCCACTCTAGTTTTGATGATGATCAACTCATGTAGTTATATTTACTAATATTCTTGTGTTTCTAAGTTTCAGATCATTAGCAGGTTATTAGTGTTGGTGATTAGCTTCAACAAGATGTTTGGAAGCTTATCATGGTGATTCCGGTGCCAAAGCTTAAAGATCATACCTTTGCACTCGGTGGATCGCGTTTGGGAGCTAGTCTACTTGAAGATGAAGATCGTCAAGAAGACTTAGGTATCCATAGGTTTAGTTTAGTGACTTGTAGATCCATTTGTAAAGCTTAGTTTAGTTGATATGCTCAAGTGCACAAAATACACATGGGTTGGTTTTTGATATTGATTTCATGAATAGTTTGTTCAAAACAAGTTTTCATGATTAATATGTATAGTAGATGTTTTCTAGTTATACATACATGCTTAACTTATAGACAAACTTATTTTGACATTCCTATTCATGTTTTGGAAAAATCTAGTTTGATAAAAATACAAGTTTTATTTTTGATAAAATTGGCAAGACACAAAATGAATTGATATGTTTGATATATGTCTTGAAATTTTTATCACAAGTTTAGTTATCAAGTAAAATGATAAACATATTTTTGTGGAATTTTTACAAGTGTTAAAATATTTTTTACAAAATTTTCTATCTCAAAATCTGCCCAGAAAAACAGTTTTCCAGGCAGACCGGTCGACCGGCAGTCGACCGGCTGCTCTGCCGGGACATGCACAGGCTGTGCATGTCCGTCGGTCGACCGGGACACGGACCCAGTCGACCGATATAGAGAGTCTGCTCTCTGTATCTTGTCGGTCGACTGGGTCGGTCGACCGATAGAAGGAAACTGTGTTTCCTTCTGTTGGTCGGTCGACTGGCAGTCGACCGAATCTCCCAACGGTCATAATTTCGACCGTTGGCGGTCGACCGGCCCGGTCGACCGGTGGCTGTCAAAAATGCCACATCAGCCTAACGGCTAGTTTTCTGTTTTGGCCTATATAAACCCCATTCATTTGGGATTTTGGCCAAGGTTTTTACAAGGGAAAAATTGCAGTTTCTGAAGTGTTTTTAAAGAGTTTTCAAAATAGTTTTTGTGCTTTAAACTTCTAATCTTTATTGTTTTGGGTTTTTGGAAAAATCAAAGAAATAGGAATTTGGGATATTTGTATTGGTTTTCATTCTCCATCTTTTACAAGAATTTCCCAAGTGTTTTCTTTGTTGCTTGTTTTCCAAAAACACATAGTTTCCACACTTGAGCTATCTTCTATCCTAAACTATTAGGATTTTTGTTTTTGTGGAAAAGAAAAGAGAAAAGAAAAGAGAAAGAAAAGAGAAGTGTTTGAGGTTGTAGTTGTACACCTCTTGAGTTGTAAACCCTCCTTAATTTGTGAATCCCTCTTCGGTAGAGGTGATCGGAGTGGTATTGGTGTGTGAGCCTCTACGGTAGAGGTAGTGTTTGTTGTTGGCTACGGGCCTTATACCTCTTAGGTAGAGGTGTGTGTTGTGGTTGGCTACGGGCCGTATCCCTCTTGATAGAGGTGGATTGTGTGTTGTATTGCCTCGGTGGCATTGTAAGGTTGAGAGAGGAGTTTGGTACTCCTATAGTGGATTGGGAAATCCTACACGGTGGTGTAGGCGGGGATGTAGAGCTAGGGGCTCGAACCTCGAATCATATCCTTGTGTTTGCGATTGTCCAATTTCTCTAACTCTCTCTCTTATATTTGTGCAAGCATTCATTCATTCATTCATAGCATCATACATATACTTGCGTGGGATTGAGCATATTCATACTTGCTTGCATTTAGTGCCTTGCATTCCTTTTATTGCTATACCCTTATTTGCTTGGATTGCTTGTGTGTGTGTGCCTAATTTGTACTCATCCAACAAGAGCTTCACATAGCACCTCAACCCATTTCAAGGGGAATCAAGAGGAGTTAGTCCAGAGCCTCGCAAGGGGAATTCGGCTACACTTGTTGTATTGTATAAGTTTGTGCAACATTTGCATTAGCTTCCGCATTTAGAGCATTAGATTTTTTTTATTTAGCCCTAGATTAGCACTTACACCTATTCACCCCCCCCTCTAGGTGTACTTTCATAATCTAATTAGGTTATAGTATATTTCTTTTATATGTTTTATTTAAACAAAGGAGATGTTTTTAATGAAAAAGATTTATGGAAGATGAATCTAGGCTTGGTAATTTCAATTTAATTAGAATTTTTTTATCCATACAAATTCATTCTATTTATATTATTGGATGAATTTTCAGTTTCATAAAAGAAGGGACTTTAAATCATGATGTTATTAAACTTTAATTCATATAAATTTAGATATTAGGGGAGATCTAGGTTTCATAATAAGAATAGAATTATTAAATCATGATATTTCAATTAAATATTTTAATTCATAAAATTAAATTTTTACTTACTTGAATTGATGATTCCTTAGCCTGCCCCTTAATTTTCACGCCTCGGAGACTTCCTTTGTCACGATCAATTCCAAGGAGAGGTGGAGGGAGGAGGAAGAATGCTGGGTTTGAATTCTTTCCAACTGTCGTTCCTTCTTTCTTTTCTTTTTTTTTTTTGACGGAGGCAGGAGAAGAAAATTACAGGATAGGATCTTTTAGGTTTTTTAGCAATCAGGTTGTTAAAATAAGATCTCTAAAGATCTCTTGAGATCTTTCAGTTAGAATTTGAAATTTATATTTAGTTTTAGGTTTGTTTAAATAATTTAGATTTTCAATCTAACTACACGTCAATGTGGTATTATGGTTCAAGTATTAAAATTTGATAAAAAGACAACGGTTTGAAACTTGGAATAAACAATTTAAGCACATATTTATATTTTATTATTATTATTACTATATTTTGTTTAACCAATTTATTTATTTATTTATTTTATTTTACTTTTTTTTTTTGGATATGAGTTAAATGGGTTATGGTTTATTAGATAATTGGATTATGGGTTGGAAAAGAAGATCAATTTGGAATAATACCAACAGTAACATAATAAGAATAATAATGCTAATCATAATGTATAAAATATAGTACATACATATACTAGTATAAATACAAATCAAAAACATATACACTTAATATGTATGTACATATATCTATACACATGAATAAAATAAATTAATCAATAGGCAAATCTAACTATAATTAATAAAATAGAAATACAGTATTATTAGCTAGAGGATATTACAAGCCCCTTACATTATCATTACACAAGCAAGGATCAATACACTCAACAGTGGCACAATATTCGTCTCAACAACGAATTTATCTCAGCCAAATCATGATTGACACTCGTGACACAGTTTTCAGCTCCTCGACCCAAAAAAAAAAAAACCTTGAAGTTCTATTTAATGCCTAAATAACATAGAGTGTTTCTAAAATAATTCAGGCTGAGATGAATTATGAATCCGGGGCGTTTTCACGTATAACTACTCATGTCATGTCAGAGCTTATTTCTATGAGGAGGGTTGTGCGAGAGGTGAGAGATTGATGGGGAGAGAGAATGAGAGGAGAGGGAAAGGGAGAAACTGGGGTTTGAGATGGGAAAAGAGAGGTGGGAATTAATTTCAAATGGAATAGTATAATTGGGTTTTTACACTTAAATTGAGTGTGTAGAATATAAAAATATTTAGAGTAATTTGAGAGAGATCTATTTATTAATTTATTGAGTCCACTGACTAATGAACCTACTTACCACTTTTTTAAGTTTAAATAATGCATTCAATCTGTACTGGTCAGAGTCTCCAACTTTCTAAAATCTCTTGCAGACAACGGGATACTTTTCTTGCATGAAACTTAATTCCCATCTGCAAATTTTAATTAATTAATCAGCACGCATTGTCTTTTCCTATTGTAAGAGTACTAACATGTCCCGTAAACAACCAAACCCTCCTTTTGTTTTGTTTCTCATCTTAATTCTATTCATTAACACTAATATTAACAATATGTCTCCTCAAATCAAAATATAATATAAGTTTGATCCTCGTTAAGTCGTTGTGCTTGCACGACACAAGGGGAAATAATAGTCTCATCATCACCACCCCATAATTAGCTCCGCAATACGTGCACATCAAGTGATTCTCATTGATCAAAGTACTTTGCATCAATTAATTAATTAACACAAAATCTAGGTCTATCTCATTGATCCAGGGCCCTAATTTTGGCTACTTGTGAGGCAATCTACTTGTGTCTTCTGGCCAATCACGTACAATAGAGGTACGAACGCAGTTACGGTGGTTATGGGAGAAAAATTCGCATCCACACTAAATTGGATATGAGAGAAATAAATATGATTACAAATCGTTAAATAGATGCTATTGTCTAAGTATTCGTTTTAATTAAAATTAAAACAAATTACTTTTGATTTAACCTATCTTAACACAAAAAAAAAAGAGTTGCTCAACATAAATTACCTAACTGAACAAGTGACAAATAAAATACACATATGACATGTATATGATATAGGTATATAAAAAGCTAATTATGTATTTCTTTTTTCATAAACTAATTATATATAATGAGTTTAAAAGGCTTGGTATTAAATATATTTGAATCTATTTTACAATCACGAATAATACAGATACAAATACAGCTTAATAAGAAAAAAAAACTCATATTTCTATCCACAACTAGCATGGATACTTCAAATCATATCTGATGGATATGCACCCATTTGCACCCCTGGCATACCAATATACTGATATCAACTGTCCCACGCGGACTACCTTTTAACATTCGGGCAAAGACTTCCGTTGTCAAGTATGCCATGTAAATTTTTTCAAAAAGTATTAATTTAAGAGAAAAGAGAAAAAAAAAGACCCCTGAATGATCCCTTTAAACTCAAACAAAACAAGTTCCTTAATCAAAACCTACCGAACGAAGCGAGGGAGGTTTTCTTTTGTGACTCTTATATAAAATTTATTTGTCCGTCTGTTCTGTTTTAACTCTCTCTTGTTTGCACCCCTCTGATGCATTCTCATATGCTGACATCAACTGTCCCACGTGGATTGCCTTTTAAAATTCGAGCAAAGGCTTCTGGTTGTCAAGCGTGCAATGTAAATTTTTTTCTAAAGCTATTAATTTAAGAGATGTCGTTGTCTCATTATTTATTTTAATTAAAATTAAAAATTACTTTTATTTTACTTAACGCAAAAAAGAGCTGCTCAACATAAATTACCTAGCTGAACAAGTGACGAATAAAAAATACATATATGACATGTATATGATATAGGTATATAAAAAGCTAATTATGTATTTCTTTTTCCATAAACTAATTATATATAATGAGCTTAAAAGGCTTGGTATTAAATACTGTTCATACATACATACAAAATTCGAAGCTCTAATTAACCTCTGACTATATCGTATCTACCTTCACTCTCAGCCTGTCCTGACCCCCCCTGGGCTCCCTCCTGGTATCAGAGCCAAGTTTCTTGCTTGTTGGTTAGCATAAGTAGGTAACAATTGACTTGTTGAATTTTAGTAGGCGTTGGCAAGCGTCGGTAAGCTTGTAAGTCCGTTGGCAAGCCCGTTGAGATAGGGTGTTCCAGGCATTGTGTTCCCGTGTTCCAGTCTACTGAAAGGTCAACCCCATCAGTTTGTTACACACTAGTGATGACCAATATTGTTAGAAGAATGTTTCTAGGTTCCAGTTCGACCTCAGGATCAAACAGAAAGGTAGTAAGGAGTAGAGAAGATATAGTTCACGAAGATTTTTTAGAATGGAGAATTCCAAATGAAAAAATAGAAAATATTTACAGTATAGACACCTTTGATTTTAAAACCTCATACGCTATAAAAATCCATGAAGAAATATTCAATATTCAGAATAAATCTCAAACCATTCATCTATTATCCAAACTTGCGTTACAAGAATTCCTTAGAAAAGGATTCCGTTATATTCATTTTGGGTTAGTACAGGTAGCCATCAAACCGCTAGTCCACACTGGTGTAGATATTCCTGTATACACAGCCCTAAGAGACAAAAGATTAAAAAGATACAAATCATCCATCTTATCTATGATTCAAACTAATATATGTAATGGACCAGTATACTTCAACTGTATGCCTAATTACTCAGTATCTTTAACAGACCCGTTATTCCTAAATTCATTAATCCTAGACGTCCACTTGCAAGGTGATGAATTCGAAAGATTCACCGAACAAGTATCAGTTATGTATAAACTATATTTTAAATTAATGAGTTCCCAAATGAACCCAAAATTCAAAATGATAGGTTCCCCTATTCAAGAAAAAACTGTTATACTCCAGATAGAAGCAGAACAGTCATAGACTTTTGTTCCCAAAAGACTAAAGTGGAATGAGATCACTATTCCATAAGAATTCAAGATAGAGAACCCTCAAACTCCTAGGGACATAGAAAAGACTGAGATCTCAGACATAATAGAAGAAGACGACGGAACAGTATTAATTAGATTCAACTCTGTAAGAGAAAACCTTCAACCTCCTTTAGATATGTTGAACCCAGTAGGAATTCATGTTCTGAATATTCATTCCAACAACCCATCAGAGTATTCCATAAATCACCTCTTCCAGAAGTTAAAAATTACTCTCCGACATCATCCCAAATGAGACCAGATTTTACTGGAGAAATCAATATGATTAAAAAACCATTCATTAGTGACAGTTTTAGACTTATGAAAGAGTTCCGAGAAGAATCCGAACATTTTAATTGGTTCTCAGAGCTCCATAGGACTTACCAAGAACAATTAATAAAGAATTGGATCACTGATATAAAGAAACATGAAATTAATTTCAACTTTGAAATATGGTTACAATATTACTTAGTGAAACAAGGCATCCAAGACCCTTACAACCAATCTCAAATTGATGTTCAAACAAGCCTATATAAAAAATGGCAACTAACAGATGGAAACATTGTGACTTCAATCCATCCTCCATTACAATCTATCAAGATCCCAACCAATGAAGGAGAAGTAACCGCTTCACCTTTCAAACGAGGGAAAAACAGCAATGAACCAGTCAACATAGAAGACATTAAAAAGGTATATCATCAGAACAATTATTCAAACCAATTGTTACACACCATAGCACATCAAATTGATTCCTTATCCACAGAAATTAAAGGAATTCAAAAGGAGTCAAATCCTAAATTCCCACTGAGTTACTCGGCACCACATTTCCAGCCAACAAGTTTACCTGTAGAAACTATCCGACCAATGAACTTATTAGGACAAATAACTCAAGCTTTAGAAAAAATTAATGAAAACATTCCAAGTACGTCAAAATAAATACTATAGAAGAACAAGACGATTCAGAATCCGAATCTGTAGACAGTTCAGATAATTCATTAGTACAGCAAATAAGCCAAATAGAAGACGATATTCAGGAAACAAATCTAAATCAAGAAATTAATCGAATTAATACAAAATATAAGAAAAACAATAATTCATATAGAAATAATTGGAAAACGACTACAATAATGACTGGCGAAAAGGCCGAACTAGGAATTACTACCCTAGGCCAACACCTCCAGACATCCAATATGAAGAAAAGGCAATATTCAAATCAAGCTACGATGGCACTTCTGTTTACGATTGGAATGTGGATGGAAAAGTGAGTATGAAATATTAAATATTTTACAAGAAATGGGGATGGCAGTAACAGCCTACAAAACAAATCGATTACCTGAACAAAATGCTTCGGTCTACATAGTCACTGGTTTCACTGGACAACTAAATATTGGTGGATAACTCATTAACCCTAGAAGAAAAACAAACAATTCTGAATCATGAAATAGAAATAGAAGACGCTCAAGGAACAATTATAAAGAAAAATGATTCCGCCAGTTTTCTCATAGTTACTATAGCAACACATTTTGTAGGAAATCCTGCAGAAGAATTAGGATCTTCAAAAATATCCCTTGCTAATTTAAGATGTCCAACCCTCTCTGACTTCAGATGGTATAAAGATATGTTCCTAACCTATGTATTAAAACGATCAGATTCAACTAAATCATTTTGGAAAGAAAATTCATAACAGGACTTTCCATTTGTTTTCACAGAGAGTTTTTACAAACATTAAAAAGGCCATGAGAGTTGAAGACGATAATGCTGACTTTAGCACTATTACATACGGTCAACTATTTGCATTTGTTAAAAAAGAAGCTCTACAAGCCTGCCAAGAATTGAAATTCCAAGCCAAGTATGGTAACAAGCGTAAAGAAATGGGCTCCTTCTGTGAAGCATTTGGTATTACAGGGATAAGGGCCCCCTCCACTGAAAAAGGCGTAATCAAAAGATGAGCCACTACAAGAATTATAAAACAAGAAGACGTGACTATTCTTAAAATCATAAAACAAAAAGACGTGACTATCCTCGAAATCATTCAAACGAAAACTACTACCAAAATAAATCCAAACCAATTACTTGCTACAAATGTGGCAAACCTGGCCATATGGCAAGTAATGCAAATCAAAAGAAAAAGAAGAAATAATAATAATAATAATAATAATAATAATAATAATAATAATAATAAATTAATGAGATCATAGATAGCATGTTAGACTTAGACTACGATGTAAGAAAAAAACTTAAGGAAAGACTCCAAATCATCTCTGAAATCAATAAGATATCCGATGACGATGAGTTTTATAATTCATCAAGCTCTAGCGACTCCGATTGTAAATGTAAAACAATCAATATGATCAAGGAAAATACTTTAAAAACACTCAAAACGAACAATTCAAAGAGAGAATCAAAAGAATTAATATTCGATATGATACAACAAATTCCTGATTTAAAAACACAAAAGGAGCATCTAGAAAAATTAAGAACTCTAATAGTTAATGAAGAAGAAGAAAAGGATAATTTAACTCAACCTTTCAGCATTTCAAAACTTTTTAAAACTTATCCAATAAATACTACTTTAGGAACCAAACCAAATGACATTCGTAAACTCCAAACAGAAATGCAATTCCTAAAAGAAGAAATCAGACACATTAAAAAAATTTACGACAAGTAGAGACAAGAAATCTAGCCTATGAAACACAGATGTGCCTTATCCAAAACCAAATTGATAAAGCAAAAGAAAAAACTACTGCATCAGAATCATTAGAAGAACCACTTCCCTTTTCCCTGAATGAAATAAATATTTCCACCAATTGTCCTTCTAACCCTAAATTCATCTCCACCATTGGGAAATTCAACTACCAAAAATGGTTCATATTCATAACCCTGGCCATCAACGGTTCAAAGCTAACCCTTACAGCCATGATTGATTCTGGAGCCGATCATAGTGTAATTAGAAACGGTATCCTCCCAACAAAGAATTATGAACCCACAAAAGAAAAATTAATCACAGCAAATGATTCACCTTTAAAAGTTATGGGAAAGATAACAAAAATATCAATATGCAATGAAAAAATTTGTTTCAAACACCAGTTCATTGTTATTGAAATTTAAATACTGATATAATATTAGGAATACCATTTTTAACTCAAATTTATCCATTTTAGGTTGATTCAAAAGGATTAGGTACGAGAATTATGGGACAAGAAATCATATTTAGATTTATATCTCCTGTCCAATCCAAAAACTTGAATACCCTACAAAATGATACAATTTATCATAGCATAAATCTGATTCATAGAAAAGAATCATTGCATTCTGCATACATTCGTTCCATTCAAACAACATCCCCATATAACCCTTGGATTCTTTACCACAGATTCATAATGGACAAAGGAAAATCTCCAATTCAGAAGACAGTCAATCCTAAAGATTATGAGATAAAAATCTCATCCCTTTCAACCTCTCCCATTCAAAGTCACAACAGATTCCAAGTTCTTGGTAACTTTCCTCCTCTTCCCTTTGCAGTAACAACTCCAACAAAGACTCAAAATACTCCACGACCCCAATCCGATTCATCTCCATATTTCATCAAGAAAAATCCTGAGCATTTATTCCTCATCAACTTCACCGAGATTCCTGACTACAAAACGCTTTGTTCATTCATAAATAAACTCCTACCATCCGGCTGCCAGTGGCTTCCAGACGATCCGCTCAAAACCCAAAGATACTATGAACTAGTCCTCATTGACTCCGGCTCAATAGAACTTTATCATACCATGGATAAAAGCAATCCAGACAGGATCTCTTACTCCAAGTGCGTCATCAAGAGAATAATTCGACCAATAGAATGGGCATCTCTCGCTACCACGAGAGAATTCACAGTCAACTACATTCCGAAAGGATATACTTATCATGACTACAGAATGGCCTGGTATCGGGCATTCCTCCTCAGACCTTTCGATCATTCATGGTTCTTCACCTTCCACACCAATTGCCAAGAAGAATTCTCAATATGGTTCTATGAATGGTGGCATTCATACGGGCCTACAACCATATACTACCACCGACAGCACTCAAAGGCTTCAACAGATACCTCTTCCAAGCCAAAGGATTACATTACATCAAAACAGTCCAATACTACAAAGAATTCAAGGTACCATGGATTTTCTGCTGGAGTTACCAAATTACTCAACACTACAATGCTACAGACAAATTCCCAATGAGTTTAGTTCGGGAATTCAAAATCAAATGGTGGGACAAGTTCAACCAGAATCTATGCTCAGAATCAACGGTCGGCGAGTTCCTCATCTCAGGCAAAAAATTTCAACATCAAATTCAACAAGTCCCTAAGCACGAGGACTCTCCAAAATCCTTTCATAAAGCTTCAACGACAATTCAAGAAGATTCAGACTCCGAGGACGAATTTCAACAATTTTTAAAATTCCAGAAATTCAAAAAGATGCAAAAGCTGATCGACAAATCACAAGCCAGCTCTACTGCATCCTCTTCACCCATTAATCCAGCACTTGACCCAATAGGAGGTCAAGATCCATTTGATATGTAAAAAAAAAAAAGAAAAGGAGAGAGAGACAGAGACAGCCTCAGACAGTCTCACCAGCAAACTTCACCATTTCAACAAAAGAATTCAAAAGACTAGCACTCATGACTTTGAAAACAATCAGCAAAAGCAGAGGACGACAAGACTCAAAGCTGACTCAAAGGCGGATTCCTCTCCGACAGAGGACGACAAGACTCAAAGGCAGATTCCTCTCCGACAGAGGACGACAAGACTCAAAAGTGACTCGATGACAAGACTCAAAAGCAGGTTTCTCTCCGACAAAGGACGACAAGACTCAAAAGTGACTCGACGACAAGACTCAAAGGCAGGTTCCTCTCAGACAAAGGACGACAGTGACTCAAAGGCAGACAGATTCCTCCCCGACAAAGTAAGAAAAGACTCAAAGCAAAGAAACGACAAGATTTCTCGCCAACTCATCACTCCAGAAGGCTCGACTCTTCCCTATAAATTCAAGGCCTCCTCATCCATTCAAAGGAAGGGCGAGAAAAACAGAGCGAAAAAGAGCGGAAAAATCAGAGCAATAGCAGAGTTCCACTTTGTAATCAAAAATCCTCCTTCTCTCCTTAGAATTCCAAGTTGTATCCAAGTTACTTCCTGAGACACTTAATTCAAGCCAAATTTCTGTAAGCTCTCGCCTTTGTAATTATTAATATCCTTTATTCCAATTTTAAGCATTTCATATTAAGACTCTGCATTCATTTTGGGCGTGTTTTGGATGTAAGGAATCACAGTGAAGTGAGGAAGTGGGGAAGTATAATTGCTCATTTCCCTATCTATCCAAACACCGAAAAGGAAAATAAGAAAACCCCCATTTCCCTTTTTCATCTCTCTTTTACGCAACCATTTTCTCACTTCCAGAGTGATACAGTTAATTTTGTGGTCATGTAAATCTCATTTATAATAAGTTATAGCATAAAACAGTTAATTTTTTGGTCAAGTAAATCTCACTTGCATTCTAATTACAATCTATTTTTTATTTTTCTTAATTAATTTTTTATTTTAATATTATTTTGCGGTCAACTTTGTGGTCAACTTTTCCACTTCCACTTTTCATTACCATCCAAACACCGGAAACGACAAAACATTTTCCAAACCACACTTCCCAACAATCATCCAAACACCAGAAAACTTACTACTCATTTCTCTTTTTCCTAAAGGAAATAAATCTTACTTCCTACTTCCTCACTTCACACCAATTCCTTAAATCCAAACAGACCCTTTATCGATCAAAAGCTCACACAACAGGGTTGCATTGCGCACCTCCAACTCATTTTAAGAGGAATCAACGAGGCAGAAGTACAGAACCCCTCACAGGGTATTCGGCTTCTAGTCCTGTTACGAGCGATCGTTCATACTGTTCATACATACTCACTATACACTAATTACTATTCATAGTTACTGTTCATAATTACTGTTCACAGGTTACTGTTCATAATTACTGTTCACAGGTTACTGTTCATAATTACTGTTCATACATACATTACTGTTCATACATACATAATTACTGTTCACACATACATTACTGTTCATACATACATACAAAATTCGAAGCTCTAATTAACCTCTGACTATATCGTATCTACCTTCACTCTCAGCCTGTCCTGACCCCCCCTGGGCTCCCTCCTGGTATCAGAGCCAAGTTTCTTGCTTGTTGGTTAGCATAAGTAGGTAACAATTTAAGAGAAAAGAGAAAAAAAGACCCCTGAATGATCCCTTTAAACTCAAACAAAACAAGTTCCTTAATCAAAACCTACCGAACGAAGCGAGGGAGGTTTTCTTTTGTGACTCTTATATAAAATTTATTTGTCCGTCTGTTCTCTTTTAACTCTCTCTTGTTTGCACTCCTCTGATGCATTCTCATATGCTGACATCAACTGTCCCACGTGGACTGCCTTTTAACATTCGAGCAAAGGCTTCTGGTTGTCAAGCGTGCGATGTAAATTTTTTTTCTAAAACTATTAATTTAAGAGATGTCGTTGTCTCATTATTTATTTTAATTAAAATTAAAAATTACTTTTATTTTACTTAACGCAAAAAAAGAGCTGCTCAACATAAATTACCTAGCTGAACAAGTGACGAATAAAAAAATACATATATGACATGTATATGATATAGGTATATAAAAAGCTAATTATGTATTTCTTTTTCCATAAACTAATTATATATAATGAGCTTAAAAGGCTTGGTATTAAATATATTTGAATCTATTTTACAATCACGAATACAGATACAAATACAGCTTAATAGAAAAAAAAACTCATATTTCTATCCACAACTAGCATGGATACTTCAAATCATATCTGACGGATATGCAGCCATTTGCACCCCTGGCATGCCAATATACTGTCATCGACTGTCTCACGCGACTACCTTTTAACATTCGGGCAAAGGCTTCTCGTTGTCAAGTATGCCGTGTAATTTTTTCTGAAAACTTTTAATCTAAGGGAAAAACAAGGAAACAAAACACCCCCGTGAATGATCCCTTCAAACTCAAACAAAACAA
Organism: Agave tequilana; assembly: GCA_038442645.1. NCBI lineage: Eukaryota > Viridiplantae > Streptophyta > Magnoliopsida > Asparagales > Asparagaceae > Agave > Agave tequilana. Next base: position 39,230 of record JAVJIF010001737.1, on the reverse strand, counting down.
GATCCTTAATAATATAATAACACCAAGAGGCTCGCTTGCATATAATTAGCTAGCTATAAAATTAATATTTTTTATTAATTAATCTAATATAAAATGTCACAATGTTAAATTATTTCTTTAGAAAAGACCTCGATAACAAAATTACAGGCTAAACTCCCGCAGCGACACGATCCGTGAATGCCACCAAAACTGATGATGTCAGCCGTCAGACGCCCCCTCCGTCCGATACGCCTGACGGGCCGGAGAAGGTAACGGCGTGTGGGCCCCACCATGAATCTAACCCAACCGCCATTTGGGGGATCTGCGGGCCACACCCATGTGGACCACGACACCACCGCTCCCTCCCTCGCGACGCATTCAAAAACACTCATAAATCCGCCTTCGTTGTTGGCAATTATTTACTAGTTTGCCACTGGCAGGTTAAACTCGCACTTCATTAGAGTGGGAGAGCGGATATTGTCGCCCATAAAACTGATAAATACACCCACTATTTTAAGACACCCATCAAAATGATTAAGACACCCATAAAATTTTTAAAAATGACCAACATACTCCCTCTCCGCCTGCTTTTCCCCACCTCCCCTCCCCTGATATTTGTTCAACTGGAGTGGATTGTTAGAGATATCAATGACAACACGTGATTCATGTGAAAGACACCCCTCATGAAATCAATCAGATCCTAAAATCTCTCCATAATTATAGGAACACATGGGACTCATGAGATTCATGCACCATGTGTTTCTCATTCTTTCTCTCAGTCAATATTTTCCTATTATTTCTCTCAGTCAATGTTTTCCTATTGTACCTCCTAAATCAATGTAAACATGTGACCAATATGTGTATATAAATACAACCAAGAACCATAACTAATGGTATCTTGTCTTTACACAAATAAGTCTTCTTCTTCTTATTCTTTATCTTGGTATCAGAGCAACTCATGTACCATGTCGAGTATTTCCTCTTCATCTTCCCCCACCATTGACTCTTCTCCTCCTCCACTATCACCTCCATCACATACTCTTTCTCCACCACCTCCACCAGCACCCGCCGATGAGTCCTTCTCCTCGTCCTCATCCTCAGGCTCTCCCAGTCCCCCTCCTATCAGGACCCACCATATGGTCACCAGAACACAGGATAACACCAGAACACCAAAAGTCTGGCTAGCCACCCGGTATCCCATGCCTACCTGTCTCATGGCTGATTTGGCCACCACTCCTGTCGAACCCACATGTTTCACGCAAGCTTCGAAAGATGCCAAGTAGCGCCAAGCAATGGACACTGAGATGAATGCCTTGCTTAAGAATAAAACCTGGTCCCTTGTGCCATACCACCCTACCATGAATCTGGTTGGTTGTAAATGGGTTTTCAAGTTAAAACATAAATCTGATGGTTCTGTTGACAGGTATAAGGCCCTCCTGGTGGCCAAGGATTTTCATCAACAATCAGGATTAGACTATGGTGAGACATTCAGTCCGGTCATCAAACCGACCACTGTTCGTACCGTGTGCAGTCTGGCCGTCTCCAAGGGATGGTCTATTCGACAGTTGGATGTGAATAATGCATTTTTGCAGGGTTTTCTTACTGAGACGGTCTACATGGAACAACCTTCGGGTTCATCAATCTCACTCATCCCAATCATGTATGCAAACTTCACCGCAATATCTATGGCCTCATAAAGGCTCCACGGGCCTGGTTTTCTCGCCTCAGCAGTTATCTAGTCACATTGGGCTTTGTAGGCTCCAAGTCTGACACGTCTTTCTTCCTCCGTCGGGTCGGGACAGATCTTCTTCTGGTTCTTATCAATGTGGACGACATCATCATCACAGGTAATGACTCACGGGCTGTCACTCGTCTTATTCAAGAACTAGGCCGGGAGTTCTCATTAAAAGACCTCGGTCCACTGCACTATTTCTTAGGCGTGGAGTGTCATCGTACACCCTCAGGTCTATTTCTCTCTCAACAGAAGTATATCCGTGACTTGCTTCTCCGACTCAAGATGGATGGTGTCAAGCCTGTTAGCTCGCCTATGGCCACTTCCTGTAAGCTATCCAAGATTGTTGGCAAGTCTCTCTCTGACCCCTTTGTCTATCGAAGTACTGTTGGGGCTCTACAATACTTAAGCTTTACCAGACCCGATATTGCCTTCTCGGTGAACAAGGTCGCTCAGTTCATGCAAGCTCCAACCGATGAGCACTGGAGCGCTGTAAAACAGATCCTCCGTTACCTCAAATCTACCATTCAACATGGCCTTTTTCTCTCTCGTCATTCTTCTGCACAACTTACTGCTTACATCGATGCAGATTAGGCAGGGTCGATCGATGATCGAAAAACTACCAGTGGCTATTGTGTCTTTCTTGGTATAAATCTCATTTCTTGGAGCTCGAAGAAGCAGTGTACTGTGGCACGATCTAGCACTGAGGCAGAGTATAGGGGCGTGGCCAATGCTGTAGCAGAGGTCGTTTGGTTGCAGTCATTACTTCGTGAGCTTGGAGTTCTGCAATCTCCCCCAATTGTTCTCTGTGACAACCTCGGTGCAACATATCTCTCGATCAATCCTATTCGTCACTCCCGCTCCAAACATGCTGAGATCGACATTCATTTTGTGAGGGACTATGTCGCCAATGGAGTCCTGGATGTTCGGTTTGTCAGCACTAAATACCAACTAGCAGACATCCTTACTAAGCCTTTGAGCTCTTTAAGATCTTCTATGCTGGAGAACAAGCTCTCGGTTCTTTCGAACCCGCTTCGCTTGCGGGAGGGTGTTAGAGATATCAATGACAACACGTGATCCATGTGAAAGACACCCCTCATGAAATCAATCAGATCTTAAAATCTCTCCATGATTATAGGAACATATGGGACTCATGGGAGTCATGCACCATGTGTTTCTCATTCTTTCTCTCAGTCAATATTTTCCTATTATTTCTCTCAGTCAATGTTTTCCTATTGTACCTCCTAAATCAATGTAAACATGTGACCAATATGTGTATATAAATACAACCAAGAAGCATAACTAATGATATCTTGTCTTTACACAAATAAGTCTTCTTCTTCTTATTCTTTATCTTGGATGAACAGAGATGGGAGAGTTGGTGAGGAGGGAGGAGGAGGGAGGAGAGAGGGCGGGGAGGTCGGGGGGAGGGCGAGGAATGGGGGCGGGTGAGCCTGGCTCATTGTAGAAGGTGACGGAGAAGGAGGAAAGAAAGAGGAAAAAAGAAAGGCGTCTTAGTTTTTTCACAGAGAATAAATTGTCTAAAAATATAATTGCATTTTCATAATTTTGACCGATGTCTTTGTCAGTTTTGGGTTGGCAATATCCGTTACCTGGGAGCGCGGGAAACGTTAAAGGTGTGAGTGGGGCCCGCGACCCGTGATCAGGTGATCGAGTATCAGGATTTTTTCTAGGTCGTTGTTAAAGTTTTTTGTTTTTTGTTTTTCTATGTTCACTAAAATAAGCCTTGCAAGGCCTGGTTGTGTGCGAGGGAAACGAAACAGTAGCGCAACATCTGGATTAAAACAATATAATACAACTCGTAATTGTATTTTTAATTTCATATGTTTTTACTTATTTTACATTTTTTTCCCGAAATTATAGGAGGTGTAACTGGTTACGTTATTTTTATCTTTGCCCCACATTAGAATGAAGTATTTTTTGCTTTTACGTTACCTACAAGGACAAAGAATAATTATTGAAAATAATAATAATATTATTATTAAAAAAAACTGGGCACTGTTAACATGTTAAAAACTTAACATGTAGTGCCAACTAAAAATTCACGAATTTTCTTGCATTCTAAATATTTGTCAATTCATAAAGTAAGAAATTACAGCACCACACTGACACTGGCGAGCTGGTCCAAGGGTTCGGTTCATGTGTGTGAGCCACACACACATACAATAAGAGAACCAATCCCGCGTTGACACGTGAATTAGTTCTCTTATAATATATTATATGTGTGGGCCTCACACACCTGGTCCAATGGCACTCTCGTAATAAAACGAACGAGATCGAGGGCGTTTTCGTAATCTTTGACCTTCCGCCTTCGACGGCGATCCGCAGGAAAGATCAGAACATTGAGCGCGCGAGCGGACAAAAAGTTCGTCTCGTGTTGCAGAGTCCAAGAGATCTGGGCAGAAAATTTTCCCTCATTTTGTTTATTTTATTATTTTATTTTTTTAGGGTTAGGGGTTTCGTTCGTAAAGGTGGCATCTTTGACGCAAAATTAACAAAATTTGTGCTGCAGTTTGATTGTTTGCTAATGCTATTCGAAGCTTCGATAATGGCAAGATCTCACAATTTTCTATGGTTTTAATCGAGTTGGTTACTGTTTGAGGTGATCGATTCCGGATTTACTCTGTCGTTTTCTATTAAAGAAAGAAGAAGGAGGAGTACACTCACGAGAACAGTGCCCCCTTTGATCCTCTCCTATTACGCGACAAAAGTTAAATTACGTTTCAATTCGGCGAACAGGGGCGCGGGGGGGTGGGGGGGGGGGGGGGGGGGGGGGTGTGGGGTGCTGGTTGTGAGGATAATAAAGGAGGGGCCTTTTTTCGAGTTTGCTGTTCAATTTGATGGAAAGTTTGGGTTTTTGATGCAGTCTGAGGGATTTGGGTAGTTGGGTTCTTTCTTGTGAAGGGGATGATGAGTGGTAGCTGTTTGAAGCGGGGGAAGAGCGATGAGGGGTTGGAGTCTGCAGATAAAGTGGTGGTTGCGGTCAAGGCTTCTAAAGAGATTTCAAAGACTGCTCTTTTTTGGGCCCTGACCCATGTTGTTGTGCGGCCTGCGGATTGTATTACTCTGTTGGTTGTGATTCCATCACAGAGCTCAGGTACAATCTCTCTCTCTCTCTCTCTCTCTCTCTCTCTCTTCGTTGTGTTTCTTGATAGCACGAAAGATAAGAGAAGGTTGGTGGTTTATGATTATATCTGCAATGGGTCATTAGATTCCCATCTTTATGGTAATCTTTTTACAAGTTGATTGTAGAACAATGTATTTTCTATCCATGCTAATTAGATGCAATATGCTATGAATAATTTTGATTTTACCAAATTCTTTAATACCCAAGATATTCAAATTTAACTTTATAGACCTGCTCTCTCCTCAAATGAAATCGTGCTTTCCAGTTGAGACATTTACAATAATTTGTCATGCATTTTTTTTTTTGTTTTGTTATTTTCCATAGGATTCTATATTTTAGTCAGTTAACAAGTTGTAACAGAGGACATGGAACCCTCTTCTCTGCATACACAAACAAAAAATATTCTTTCACTAGGGCTTTTTAATATTGATAAATATAGTTTGGGACAATGCATTTCTTATAATCTTACAATTATACTACTGCTGAATACTTGGCATCTTTTTTATTTAAGTTTTAGAAACTTGAAAAACTACTGGCCATCCCATATGTATGTCAAGTAGCATGTGTAGCCTATATACTGCCTCACACAAACTATAATATTTCATTCACTCATCATAGAACTTGCATCATCTCAGGAGAGAGAAAAGATCCCTCTTATTTAGGAATAATTCACTGAATTTTGCTGAATTTTTTTTGTCAATTTAGTTTTGGGTGTTTGTAGGTCGTAACAGAGAACCATTAGAATGGTCGGCCAGACAAAAAATTGCAGTCGGAGCTGCTCGAGTGCTAAGGTACCTTCATGAAGAGTGCAGAGTGGGTTGCATAGTACATCGTGATATGAGGCCTAACAACATTCTCATCACCCATGACTTTAAGCCCCTGGTATGACCGTCTTATCTTGCTTAAGAACTTAAGAGATTATGTTGTAACATTGGGCTTCTAATGCAAGATATGACAAGTATAAAGAGAGATTAAACAAATAGCAATGTAAGCTAATAGAAACAAAAAAAGACATCAAAACAGTATTTAACGTGGTTCGGTCAATGTGACCTACATTCACGGGAGAAAATAACAAGAGGAATCCACTAATCAAAAGGGGAGAATATAAGAGATTACAACTCTAAGCTCACTCACCCAAGCCCAATGAAACTTGATCCACTAGAGCTTAACAAAAGGAAGATAAATGGTAAGAGAAAGGAGAGGATAATACATTATCTAGCAACTCTCTCGTTCTCACTTCCTTACCTTGAAATCTCATGCAATGTGATGCTTATTTATTGGCAAAACTTCTAAACCCCTTCATCACTTCACCCCACACATACATCAAAATCATAGGGTGACCCAATTGATTTCATTAGGGTGGCTAAGATCTTCATAGGGTGGCTATGGTGGCTATTGATGACTTTTAAGGTGGCTAGAGATTTTATAGGGTGGCTAATTGATTTTGAGAAAAATTCTACAAAGATGGCTTGGTTTGTTTCTATTCATTAAAGACATTGTAACGCCCCGATCCCGCAAGTACGGGGACGTCATGGCGACGTACATACGCGAGGTGAATACACGCTCACGCGTACGTTAAGCCTCAGTACAGTACATTACCTCCATATAAACATGAGGTCCAGCATAAATGCAGTACAAGAATACCTGCAGAAAGAGGTCAGCGATCATAACAGATATGAAAATGGGAACAAATAAGATAACAGAAATAAATGACCAAGATACCTATGAATAGGCCCGATGAGGAATCTCCTATGTGACTCCACGGCACTATCTGATAATACGATAACTCCGATCTCCAATCTGGGCACGCAAACCCAGGGTCGTCAGAAAGCGACCTAGTGAGTGGTAAAATGAAGGAGGAAGTAATATATACAATAGTACTACAACCATGATACTAATATATAATACAAGATGTGATAATAGTGATACCATATAATACGCATATATGAAACAGTACAAATATATATAAACATGTTTTATTGTAATACCATCTCTACCTAGCTGGTTATCATCAGGTCATATCTATAGTCGTGTCCAGTTTATATAATAACTAATGTTGTCTAGTGGTGACGTAATAGATATGAACATAATAGTGGTGACGTGATAGAGGTGAACATGCAGATGGGCATATTTCTGCAACAATAAAATATATGTAATGCAGAACATGCATAGTATGCCACTACATACAGTGTAACATATACCAGGTAATGTAACAAAGTATACATGTGCGTGAGTAGTAGGGCACTACAGAAAGTGTAACAGGAAACAGGAACAGTAGCAATGTATACATGTAACATGATAGCAGATAAATGATAAGGAACAGTAACAAGTACAACTAAACATGTAGCAGGCAGGTCAAGTCATTTATACAATAGTAGCGATCAGTACCACCTGGTATTTTAATCAATCTCTATCAGTGTCCCATACCACTGGCATTTCATACTGGAGCCCGCACTCCAGTCGAACCCATCCGGACATGGCCTACAGGTACCATTATCCAAACGAGAGAGTCATCAAATAACAAGTGTTCCCGACGTCCACTATTGTGTATACTGTTTTATTATGTTAATTGGAAACTCATGGTCGAGGAGTTCTTATCGAGTGGGTGTATCCCGTGCATACCCGGAACAACGGCCTTATCAGACCCCTGGCTGCTGAGACCAGGACCAGCCCGCTAGAGCTGTAACATGTAACAGGAATCTCAATGAGCTAAAACAATAACGGGATGCTCATGAGTAACAGGCGGTAGCCAGCACTACCCCGTCCCCTGCAGTGGGACAAACAATGGATCCAGACATCTACCCGATAAGATCTAGTCAACCGTCAAGTCTCCCCCAAACCCAAGTTATCATTATAATCTGATATGTCAAGTATACAATATAACAAGAACAAGTACATGATATGGATAACATAATAACAGGACCTGAGCTCTGTTGATAGCTTAGAACAATAACGGGAAACAAGAACAATATAACATGAACAATATAACGGGAAACGGGAACAATAGACGTGGGATTCCACGTATAACATATCAACAGCTCTCGTGTCCAGTAACGGGAACATCCATATCAGTAACGGGAACATGTATCCAGTAACGGAACAATATCAGTAACGGGAAACAAGCATATAACATGTATCCGATAACATGGAACAATAATACAGGTAATCGGAATGGGGATCCATATGACCAGAATAAAGAAATCATACATGCATGTGTAACAGTGATATGCCGAGAATCCATAGCATGATGAGAATAATAATATGAAATGTAGTAGTCATATATGTGTAGCAATAATCCGTGTAATCTATCTGTGTCATAACAGTGGTCTGTGTAGCATAGCATATCATGGCTAGTGAACTACCGTAGCCGTGATACCAGTGCATGAAAGAACGGTATCTAGCATGCATGTCTAGTAACAGTGTAGTGTCACCGAGTGTCGTGGATCAGTATACATGTGACTATCGTTCTCTATGGTAACACAGTGGCCTATGTGTCCGTGGCTGTGCAGGTATGATGACCGTGTCTGAATAGTCTATGTCAGTATTTCTGGTTACTACAATTGTCTCCCTATATTATATTACATCAGGAAATACCTAACCATATTACAGGAATCACTTATTACAATGGGTGTCCAACAAGTACCAGTTAATAATTAATTATTAACGTCTTTTATCCATAATCACGATATATCAATTACTGTCACTAAACATGATAAAATATAATTTATAAAAGAAAAACACTCACAAACTAGCCATGAGAAGGTAGCTCTCTTTCTCACGATCGCAACGAATCCAGAATCACCTCAATCGGAGTCAGGATGCTCCCGATATCGCCCGAACACTAAATCATAACAAATAGGGTTAATTATGTAAATAGAAATAATTCAAAATGCAATTAATAAAATTGAGTAGGGGGTTTTATGTAAAATTACTTTTATTGGATTTCGGATGCGGGTTTGACTCATAACGGGTCGGGTCCAGATCCACAACCCAAACCCGTTTAACTTAAATTAAATGGGTATCGGGTTAACGGGTTTGGGGTTATTGGGTTTCCCACTAAACCCAACAGAGTTATTGGGTTTGGGTTCTACCCAAACCCAATAGAGGAGGAGGAGGAACAGCAACTCCTCTTGCTGCTGCTGCAAGAGGAAGCCGGCCAGCAAGGCTGGCCGGCGGCTGCAGTGGCGGTGGCCCGCCGGCGGCGATCCCGGCCGCCGGCGGCGCGGCCATAGGCCCGGCCGAGGGAGAAGAGAGTGAGGGAGAGATTGCAAGGGAGAGAGAGGGAGAGAAGCTTTGCAGCACAGCACAAGGAGGAGGAGAAGAAAAAAAGAGGAAGGGGCGGCGCCCGGAGGGGCCGCCGGCCACCGGCGTTGCGCCGGGCCGGGGCGCGGCAACCCCGGGCGGGGGCGCCCACGGCGCCAGCGACGCCTGGCCAGGGGAAGCGGCGGTGGCACGCCGGCCACCGGCCGCAGGCATGGGTCCGACGGCGGCTAGCCTACAGAGAGAGAGTAAGAGTGAGAGTGAGAGAGAATTAGGAGAGAGAGAGTGTGTGTTTTATAATTAGAGAGAGAGGATTAGGGGAGAGAGAGAATTTAATGGGGAAGAAAGGCGGTGGGGAAGCTTCGCTGGGAAGAAGGAAGGAGAAAAGAAAAGAAAAAGAAAAAGAAAAATTAATATTTAAATATTATAATAATGGCCCAAAATTCGACTAGCTCCGAATGATGCCCAAAAATTACAGAAAATAGAAAATATTATCCTGAGACGTAATATGAAAACGGTTTGTCGAAACTCAATCCGGTTTGCCAATTAAAAATCCCGGAGTGTCGCACCGATACGGGCGACACCGGCTTGGCCGGATTTTCGATAAATTCAGAAAAATCCCCAAAAATACCCGAACGTAGATAACATGATTCTAAGAAACACTGTGAAAGCCGATTCTCAAAATTTTACTCCGTTTGTGGAATAAAAATCGGAAGGCAGGTTATCGGTATCGGTCGACACCGACTACGGAGATTTTTCAAATTAATCCAGAAAAATTCTAGAAAATCCTGAAAAATTTAGAATATTAGAAAATAATTTTTGAAACTGAAAGCAACTCAATCGGACTACCACGGAGGTCAAATCAATTTTGTACGTAGTATCGCATACGGATACTGTGATACGTACATCGGGGAGCAGGGGGTTACAGACATGTCAGCAAATCTCTATCTTGTCTTGAATGAATAACAAATCTCTCCACCTTAACTTGAACTGTATTAAACGTCATTTGGATTCTTGCTATCTTCTCTAGCCTTGACGGGCTCAACCGTCACCACTTTAAACACCAAGCAATTCGAGACAGTATTCGAACTTGCGCGAAGGTACGGGATTTGTCATCATATCTGCTGGATTATCTGCAGTACCAATTTTCTTAACTTTGATGACTTTAATTTCTCGAATAAAGTGATACCTGACATCAATGCGTTTGGTACTCTCATGATACATCTGGTGTTTCGTCAGATGTATGACACTCTGGCTGTCACAAAACATCGTAGTTACTCCTTGGTGTAAGCTGAGATCTTCAACCAAGCCTCTTAACCAAATAGTTTATTTTACTGCCTCTGTAACTGTCATATACTCTGTCTCCGTAGTAGACAAAGCAACTGTCGACTGTAAAGTCGCCTTCCAACTAATGGCACTACCTGAAAGAGTGAAAGCATAACCTGTTAGAGATCTTCTATCCAAATCGCCCGCAAAATTTGAATCCGAATATCTAGCAATTTTGCAATCAGAATTAGTTTCCCTGTCAAAACACAGACCAATATTAGTAGACCCTTTTAAATATCACAAAATTCATTTCACTGCCTGCCAATGGCCTTTTCCTGGCCTGTCCATATATCGACTTACGACACTGACTGCATGTAAAATGTCCGTTCAAGTGCACACCATAGTACATAATACTTCCAACTGCACTGGCGTAGGGAGCATGAGACATGTACTTCTCTTCATCAGTTTGAGGAGACAAATCTGCTGAAAGTCAAAAATGAGCAGCAAGTGGAGTTTTCACAAGTTTGGCATCAAGCATGTCAAATCTCTCCAACACCTCGATGTATTTCTTCTGAGATAGGAACAATTTTCCTTCTTGCCTATTCCTGTGAATTTTTATTCCCAATATCTTCTTCGCTGCTCCCAAATCTTTCATCTCAAACTCTTGCTTGAGTTGAGCTTTCAACTTATCAATTTCAGACATGTTTTTAGCTGCAATCAACATGTCATCAACATATAAAAGCAAATATACAAAAAAAATCATCATTAAGCTTCCGATGATAAACACAACTATCATATTTACTTTTAGAGTGACCATGCTCCATCATGAAAGTATCAAACCTCAAATACCATTGCCTAGGTGACTGCTTCAAACTATAAAGAGATTTCTTTAACCTGCACGCATGACTTCTTTGCCTTCAATAATGAATCCTTCTGGTTGATGCATAAAGATTTGCCCTTCAAGCTCACCATGAAGAAAAGCTATTTTCACATCAAGTTGCTCGAGCTCTAGATCTAACCAAGCAACTATATGGCTAGCAACACGCGAATAGAGATGTGCTTCACAACTAGAGAGAATACTTCATTGAAGTTGACACCCTCTGTCAGATTGTACCCTTTAACTACCAAGCGTGCTTTGTATCGTACAGACTCAGCACCAAAAATTTCTTCTTTCTTCTTAAAGACTCATTTGCAGCCAACAATTTTCTGTCCCCTAGGCGGCTTCACTAACTTATGTTTGGTTCTTGTGAAGAGATTCCATCTCTTCAGTCATAGCAACAGTCCATTCTGCAGTTTCATCAAAACTGATAGTCTCATTGTAGGTGGAAGGCTCTGAAATCTCAATAGATTCTGCCACACATAGAGCATAAGCGATCATATCTGCATAGACGTATTGCCTATGTGGACGAATCTGCTTTCTTGCTCGCCCGGTGGCAATATTGTACTGTTGCTCTTGCAGTGTATCATCACCCGAAGTTGAACCTTGAGCATCATCATCTGGTTCAACGCGTGTGCTCTCATGCACTTCTGTAATTTTGCTCTCAAGCTCCACCTGCTTGCTTGCTTTCTCTCCTAAACCTGTAATATCAACAACAGACTCCTTTCTCGATTAAAGCATGTAATTTTCATCAAAAGTAATATCCCGACTAATAATAAATTTAGGTCTTAGAATCAGGACACCACAACCTGTATCCCTTCACCCCAGTAGCATAACCAAGAAATATAGCTTTCTTTGTCCTAGGTTCAAGCTTACCATCATTACATGAAAATAAGCAGGGCAACCAAATACTCGTAAATGAGAGTAATTAGTAGGGGTACTAGAACATACCTCTTCGGGAGTCTTAAAATCAATAGTTGTAGAGGAAGACTGATTTATCAAATAACAAGCTGTATTTACTATCTCAGCCCAAAAGCATTTTGACAAACCAGCATTAGAGAGCATACATCGAGCTCTCTCTAACAGTGTCATGTCCATCCTTTCTGTAACTCCATTCTGTTGTGGTGTGTACCGAACTGTACGATACCGCACAATTCCTTCATTTTTGTAGAATTGATCAAACTCCATGGAACAGCACTCCATTCCATTGTCGGTCCTAAGGCGCTTCACCTTCTTTCCTATATGCTTTTCGATCATAACCTTCCACTGCTTGAAGGTAGCAAACACATCGCTCTTATGTTTAAGAGGATACACCCAAATTTTTCTAGAATAATCATCAATTAAAGTCAGAAGATAACTAGCTCCACCTTTCGATGGAACCTGAGAGGGACCCCAAACATCTGAATGGATATAGCCTAAGGTGTCTTTAGTCCTGTGAACACATGTACCAAAGGAAACTCTGTGCTGCTTGCCAAAATACAATGTTCACAAAAGTCACGCTTTCCTGTTTTCTGGCCACAAAGCAAACCTTACTTACTCAACACATGTAGTCCTATCTCACTCATATGCCCTAATCGCATAAGCCACAAACGAGTGGTATCTAAGTCTGGGTCTTCTGACATTGACACAACGGCATCACCTGTCTCCGTGCTACCTTGAAGGATATAGAGGGTATTCACCTTCTTTCCTTTCATCATAACAAGAAAGTCTTTGCTAACTCTCAAAACTCCGCCTTCAGCTGAAAACTTATAGCCATTGGAGTCAAGGGTGCTCAAAGAAATTAAATTTTTCTTCAAATCCGACACATGCCGAACATTACTCAACGTTCTAGCAATACCATCATGCATCCTAATCTTGATTGACCCAATACCAATTGTCTTGCAGGGTATGTTATTTTCCATTAAGACATTAGCACTATCAATTGGCTGGTAGGTCACAAATCAGTCCCTGTGGGGACATATGTGATAAGAACAACCTGAATCAAGAACTCACTCGTCTCATGAATGGGCATCAAAAGCGGTAACTGAAAGAATCTCATGTGATGTGGAGGCTTCTTCTGCAACACTAACAACCGAAGATTTCTCATCTTGAGATTTCCTCCTTACATCTTTTTTTCTATGAGTTTCAAACAATCTTTTTTATAGTGTCCAAACTTATGACAATAGTGACACTCAACATTTTTGCTTAACCTAGATTTAGTTCTAGATTTTCCTCGTGATTTTTCTCGACTCTTCTCTGTACGACCATGGACAAACAAGACTTCAGCTTGATCCTCACTTCCTACAACTGATATTTTTTGTCTTGACTCCTTAGAATGTAAGGCTGATTTGACATCTTTTAAAGAAAGTGTATCTTTACCATAGAGCATAATATTAACAAAATTTTCAAAGGAAGGAGGTAATTAGCATAATAAGATGAGAGCTTAATCTTCTTCATCTATCTAACATCAATATTTTTAAATCCATGAGAATTTTATTGAGCTCATCTAAGTGGTCTTTAATTGGCGTACTTTTCTTCATGCGAAGGGTGAAGAGGCGCTAGTAGAGCGACTTTGTCATATACAAGCTCTCTAATTTGAGTCACAAATCGGCGACGGTATCTTCATCGGCAACCTCCCGCAAAACTTCGTCGGTTAGACAAAGTTGTATGGCACTATGCACCTTCATCTCGAGTTCTTCATTTTCGTCCTCGGACATGAATTTCGGCAACTTGTCCTTACCGGACAAGTCTTTCAACAAGCCTTGATGCACCACGAGAGCCCGCATTTTGACTCTCCACAAACTGAAGCTATTTCTCCCGTCGAATTTCTCTACTTTGTACTTTATCGAAGCCATCACGAAACCCAAAAGAAAATAACACTAGCTCTTATACCAGTTTGTTGTAACAGTGGGCTTCTAATGCAAGAGATGTCAAATATAAAGAGATTAAACAGATAGCAATATATGCTAATAGAAAAAAGGATAACACATCAGTATTTAACGTGGTTCGGTCAATGTGACCTACATCCACGAAAGAAGACAGCAAGAGGAATTCACTAATCAAATGGGGAGAATACAAGAGATTACAATTCTAATCTCACTCACCCAAGCCTAATAAAACCCGACTCATTAGAGCTTAACAAAAGGAAGATAAATGGCAAGAGAAAGGAGAGGATAATACAATATTTAGCAACTCTTTCGTTCTCACTTCCTTATCTTGAAATCTCATGCAATGTGATGCTTATTTATAGGAAAAACTTCTAAACCCCTTCATCACTTCACCCCACACATACATCAAAATCATAGGGTGACCCAATTGATTTCATTAGGGTAGTTATGATCTTCATAGGGTGGCTATTGATGACTTTTAGGAATGGTTGGAGATTTTATTAGGGTGGCTATTGGTGACTTTTAGGGTGGTTGGAGATTTTATTAGGGTGGCTCTTTTAGGGTGGTTGGAGATTTTATTAGGGTGGCTATTGATGACTTTTAGGGTGATTGGAGATTTTATTAGGGTGGTTATTGATGACTTTTAGGGTGGCTAGAGACTTCATAGGGTGGCTAATTGATTTTGAGAAAAAAGTCTACAAAGATGACTTGGTTTGTTTCTATTCATTAAGGACATATCAGCAGATTATATACCAAATTTCCATTCGGTTGATCTTTAAATGTTCTATGGTGAGTTTAATTGGGAAATGTTTAAATAAATTGAAACCATATAGAAACCAGTTAGATGACATAGGCTGACAGGGTAAGCCTGAAAACTTTCAGAGGCAATTCCTTTGTGGCTTAAATTAACATAAAGTAAATGCATCAGTTTTTTGTTATTTACTATAGTAGACTTGACACTTCTCAACTGTTATTTGTTTCTTAATGTGTTGATTGTTGATACTTTGTTCAATATAGTACTTTTTCCATTTAGAAATTACACCTTCTCAGGCTATTCATGTAATCTATTTCATTTTTTCCAATCATACAAATAATGTGGTTCATGTAATATTTGGTAGACTTTTCTGCATTCAGTGTTTGGGTCATAAGATTGTTCTGTAATCTATATGCTCCCATGGAATTATGTAAATGCTGTTAGTGACATTTAATGCATCAAAGTCTCGAGGCATGAAGCATGAAAAAAGGAGTCAGGGGGCAGTCTCTTCAGCATGACTTGTACATAAGCACATATATGTTTTGCCACTGGCATGTACTTCGCTTGCTTGTTCTTGTACGACTGTACTCATGTGTAGCTCCTCTCAAAACCCCTCGTAACATTATACCCAAGAAGTCTGTGTTTGTTATCTCTTTGTTTCTTACTGCAATAAAGAATTTTCACAATCCAACTTCATTTCACTTATGTTTATTAAATTATCAATTTGGGTGTGAGGTGAATTTTGCGTATGTAATACAAAAATCAAGAGGTTGTCTCTAGATCTTGTGTTACGTGCACCGATCCCCTTGATATTTCAGGAGGATGAGCAATTGCTCCAAAAGCACAATTTGTACCTTTATGTCTCGGGCCCTTTTGCATGCTGAATTTATGCTATGAAAATTGCTGAATTTCTCTAGATACATCATTTATTTATAATGTTTAAACCCGGGCACGATGCCTTTTGAAGATCCTGCTTCTGTGGTCTATTCTATTTGCCAGCCCCCTTGGCTGTTTCCACTAAGAACCAGTCTAAATGTGATGCTCTTAGTCCAAGTTATGGTTGTTCCCACTACATATTATTATCATGATTTTTTTTTATATGTTAATTAAAGTAACTTCCCTTGCTCGAACTGTGCTGTTCTGTGCTGCCTTGGAAGGCCCAGTTTCCATGTCATGCTCCTAATAGACCTAGGCAAGGTTGCATCCCAGATTACTATGATTCATCTGTTGGATGTCATACCAATCTGTGGCTGCAATGTTCCTTTAAGAACGAAGAATCTAATCTCATCTTGTTGTACATACCGGTTTATGAGGTTGTATGCTAGCATCAGGAGTGCATAATTTCATGAGAAATTCAAACATATGCACCATTAGATTTTATTCATGATGGTTGGTGATTACAGAAAAAGCAGATGTTTATTCCTTTTGAGTGGTTCTGGCAGAACTTGTCACTGGACGAAAGGATATAGATTTTAACCGACCAAAGGGTCAACAAGGAGACTAACCCCATCATCTTGCTCATCATCTTGCTGCATCCCTGGTTTAACAAACTTTTTTGTTTAATTGAATTCTTAATCCTTGGCAGGACTTTGTTAGTTTGGTCCTCATTTTCATTCACGTTAGTTGTCATTTTTCTTTGGAGCAGGTTTGCCCTCTACTCGAAGAATTTGCAATCAATGAGCTTATTGACCCCCGATTAGGAAACTGCTACTCTGAGCAGGTCTGCTGCATGTTGCATGCAGCATCCTTGTGCATTCAGCGGGATCCCCATGCGAGGCCAAAAATGTCTCAGGTGAGATTGGCTTCAACTGCTTGACTTGCTAGTAATTTGAAAAGGCCAAGCTCAAAATCATTGCCCCATTTTCTGATCCTTGATTCCTGTAAAAAGGTTCTCCGTGTACTGGAGGGCGACATGATGATGGAATCTGACTACCTATCAACACCTGGCTATGATCCCGGAACAGGAGCGGCCGTCACAACGTTCCCGTCCTTCACGAGGCTTCCGAAGGTTTCAACAGGAAGCACTCATACGATGCTTGGCAACAAGTCGGTCGGGATCTTTCAGGAGGTGATTGATGATGGTTTGATCTTCAGAAAGCAACATCATATATTTTGAAGGCCACAGCTAATGCTGTGTATTCTTTCTCTGTTCTCTCTATTTTCTGATCTACGGTCTTTTTTCCTCTGCTGATGTCGAGTTTAGTTCACTTGATTTTTGGGTAGTTTATCTAGCTAATGATTTCATTTTGTCAGCGAGCATTTTGTATAGTTCGGGGGTGTCGCGCTAGATTTTGCAGGGGTAGCTATGCTGCTGCTCTTTTTGAGACAGTTAAGAGTCTTATCAGTAGTTCATTGTCAAGCTCTGTTGTAATTTGGCACCTATATATCTTCAAGAAATCTTATACGCTCAAAGTTTCAGCTGTTGATCAAATGAGTTAATGCAGACTACAAGGACATTCACGAGTATCATATGATACGATACACAGGTATGCAAGCATATAAATTATGAAGAATCAACAACAGGTATATTTCACCAATGGAAGATTACATAGCATTATCTATACATTTATTGATGTGATTAATATTATAGTTTAACCATGAAGCTAAAAGCTCTGGCTCGATCCGACCATGGTTCCGGTTCGCACGGGTTCGAGCCGGAACCGTGGTTGGGAACCTGAAATCGGACCGGGCCGTCGGTTTCCTGGATCCAAATCGAACTAGAACGGGTCCAAGCCAGTCCAGTTTCGGTTTCTTTTTTTAAGAACCGGAACCGCCAGCTTCGGGTCAGAGTTTCGAGTCAGAAATGACTGTTCCAGTTCACGAACTGCCCTTTTTTTAGGCCTTTGGGCCAGCCGGCTGGCTGCCTGGCAAGCCTGACTGCTGGGCATCCTCCGTCTCTCACTCCCCCTCGGCCTCCGCCCCTGGAACTGTGGTAAGGGGAACCGGGACCGCCCCGCTCCGAAACTGGGAGCCTTGGTTCCGGAATAGGCCTTGGCTCCGGAATAGGGAGCAGGTCTTGTTCTGGCAGGATTTTTACATATTTTTATCAATACAGATTTGTGATCTGGTTCGAAGAATCAGCCACTTCTAAACAAAAGCACAGAGAGGACAATGATTGGACTCGGGTACTCTGTCAGCAGCATCAGTAGAGGCTTCCAATGTGACCCCTATGACCACACATTCAACTCATGATTCTGACAGATTGATGGGATGGCCTACAGAGACTCCCCCACACAGAACCCTTGAACCTACATGCCCCTTGTTGGTCTGTTTGGGGGGCTAGGGTCATTCCCACAGGATTTTTGATAGTGAGAGCCCACGCAACAAAAGGGTTCTCATTCTACTCTTTGCTAGTAATGAAGTGATGGCTCAAAGGGTCACAATAGAAGGATACAAACAGTAGTAAATAATTGAAGTCTACAGTTGTAAATGATTGGAGCTGAGCAGTATCTGATGACAGCCTTTTACTGGAAAAGGACTTGGGAGCATGTGTGATTGTTTATTTGACAATGTGTACATGCTGTTTAGCAACAGAGAACTACTTGTGAATTGGCCTCGAGGCCTCAGTGAACAAAGGATACCTGAGGACTCATCAACATGGCAACTGATAGCTACAGGCCTATGCAAAAATCTTCAACAGTAGGGCAAAATCTAGATCTCAATTTCAACAGAAAATCCTAGACAAATACACCAGATTCTGCTAAACTTCACCTTAAAAGAGTTTTTTGAAATATCAGAAGAGACGGTAATGTTTGTTCATTTTTGTATGAAGGTTTTAATAGCATAATGAAGAAACAATGCAAAATCAAGTCAAATCAACAAAAGTCGAGAAATATTAAAAATCATCAGGTCAAACAAAACTTGCTGAGAGAAGATTCAGTGGTGCCAAGAAAAACGTCTCTAGAAAAAGAGTACCTAAAGGAAAACTAACCAGACACGCTGTGACAACATTGTCTGTCTATCGCCACTCCAATATACATAGTTGAGAATAGAAAAGGAAGGGGGGAAACAAAAATAAAATTACCGCAGATTGAATCCTGACTTTAAAATTAAGAAACAGGCCAATATCATAAGTGGCAGATAAGCTCGGTGAAATTCCGTCGCTTGTGCCCCACTCTACTTCCGCCGAGAGTGGGAAACTGACCGGGGTCTTCAATTGACGGAGCAGAGGCCAGGGTAGTAGTGCCACCACCAAAACCACCTCGGAATGACCCACGTTCGCCACGGTCACCTCGATCACCACGACCCCTACCATGGCCACGGCCTGGATTATAGTATCTTTCACCTTCAGCCGGCTTCAAAAATTCAGTAATTTTCACAAACTGGGGGGAAAAGGGGAAAAGAAAGGTCATTTACATACAAATACGAAAGGCAGGGGCCAAAAATGAAAGGCAGCAGATGCAAGCAGATGTAACCCACCTTCTTGACCCTTTCGTCCTTGTCAGTCTCTTTCTTCTTCTCCTTGTCAGAACCCTAATGAGAATATATACATGTCAGCAGCCTGATGATAAATCGCAAGCACCGAATCGTTTGGCTCTATATACGGCATTGGAAGATATAATTTAGATGTGAGTAACATCAAACTTACCAACTTGACAAAGACCTCATCAGTTCCCTTCTTCAAGGAGAGCTGCTGCATGTTCTTCAATTCATTGTCAATCTCAACTTTTCTTTCCTCAGTCTTCAGTGCAAGTAATGCTTTCCGCTTCTCCTCCCTTATTTTTTCATACTCCTCCAAAGTCATCTCCTAGCAGCAACAAGGGAAAGGATTTACATATAAATGCCATTCGCAAAAATAGAGAGTAAAACAATCTAGTTATGCAAAAACCTTATCTTTATTTTCCTATTCATATCAAAATGGGAAGAAACTGATTTATAGACAGTTCAGGCAGACATTAAATTCAGGAGTACATGATGTAGGGATACAAATGCTACCCAATAGTCCATCATAATATTCAGGGTTTGGATCCCCAAAGTTAAACAAGCAAGCTTAACTTTTGGGTTGTGATACAGCAAGTGGAAACTTATCTGGTAGTGATTTACTCTATGGACATAAAATATGAAATATGCAAAAAATGAAAATTTTCATATTACAGCGGGAAATTTACTTGATAATTATAAACTTAATGAATTATATACATACATCAAGCGAAGATTTTGAAACAATGACATTGATAGTAAATCCAAAACCCAAGCCATGCACAAACCTTTAAGCAGTCATGATTAGTTCGAACAAAGTGAAAACTATATATAATCATAACATAAGCACAGAAGACTCTAAGAAGTCTCTGCATTCAATAATCCAACGGTGTCATAGAACACAATATGCAACAACACAAATCAAATTAATAAATTATCAAATAAAATCTTTACAACTATCCTATGAAAAGGGTAGAGTGCTGAACATTGCATCTGAACATCAATTTTCAAAAGAAAATTAGAGGGGTCCCACATAAAAACCATTTTTGACATTCATCTACTGTATGCGCCCAAAAAATCTACTAGCATGATAACCAAATATGCAGTTGCCCAATGCTACATATGTGCCTCCCATGAGGCTGCATAGAAAAATACACATCATAAGTTTTCCTTCAACTTATTGCAACAGCACTATATTATGTCACAAATGATTACCAGTATCAATAAACTCCTTAAAAATAACAATAATGTTTTTACAAACAATATTTGACCTCAGTAATCCATAGGTAAATTAACCAAAAAAATTTAAAAAGTAAAGTAGCCAAAAAAAACTAAAAATCCAAACCACTCAATGGATTTGTCTGGATCCAACCAAATTCACTATTTTACAACCATAATCGCGCACAGAAGAGAGGAAAATATCACACTGATGTGAGTCGCTGTTTTAAAGACATGTTTAACAACTGGTCCTCCATCACATGGAAACTGAGCAGAAATGAATTGCTTTGCCAATAACGTGTTATACATAAGGATCATTTAGAGTTTATTTATTTCATTTGATTCCTGGATTATTAGATACTTAGGTTATCATCATGAAAGGGAATGGAAGCAAAGCTTGCGCCATTAGGGAGGTTACACAAGAAGTACAGGAACTTCGAGTGTTGTCCATTATATGCTGACAATCATTAGCTTCTCCTAGCATCAATATCACACTACTAGAAATGTGATAGCAGCAATCCCACTGATGCTGGAGCCAGCAATTTTTTACTAAATAATCCACTACATTATCATAGCATTAAATATAAAAATTAAAAAACAAATAAATGAAACCACTTGAACACTCTAAAACGGTATTCAATAACCTGAGTTTAACAGAGACACGAAGCAATAATAATAAACAAAAAAAAAAAACTAAGTGAACACAGAACACACCACATGACAATAATTTAATCACTAAATAAGAAATTAAAAGGAACATTGCATCCAATAGAAACTTCTCTGTGAAAATACCAAACAGTAGGTTATGGCAGCTTCCTGAATCAATGCAAGGTTTTAATCAAATAAAAATGTCAGAAACTTAATATACAGCCACAGATTTGAGACTTCCACTTAGGTCAAATGGAGGTCTCAAATATAATTGACCATATACATTGACAAAGACCCTCTGGATCAGCCATAAATGTAATTGACCAAACTTTTGAAACTCAACTCCCTAAATACTAATGAAAGGAACAGCAGAGGATATCTCAGGGACCTTAAACAACGCACAACACACGGTGTTTGAGCAGAAAATTAAGTGATTGAAGCTGCGCAAAATTTTGTACAGATGGATCAATGGGTTACAGACTGCAAGAAATTTTTCATTGAAACTTTCAAGACCTGATCACCAAAACTCAAACTAGTTTAAAGGGCATGAAATCCTTGTTCTTGTCCTCCCACATATGGCAGAACTAGGGGTGCCAATAGGTCGGGTCGGGAAAATTTTGAGCCAATTCTATACCCAAACCCGATATTTGATAAATGCAAGGTTCTAATCAAATAAATTGTCATAATCTTAAAACAGACACAGATTTGAGACTTCCATGTAGGTCAAATGGAGGTAATGCAGCCACAGATTTCAGACTTCCATGTAGGCCAAATGGAGGTCTCAAATAAAATTGAACATATATATTGGCTAAGACCCTCTGGATCAGCCATAAATGTAATTGACCAAACCTTTGAAACTAAAATCTCCAAGGAAAGGAAAGGAAAGGAAGAGGATATTTCAGGGACCTTACAGCAACTGCTACAGTGTTTGAACAGAAAAAAAGTAGGTGATTGAAGTTGCAAGAAATTTTGTACAGATGGGTTGGAGATATGGGCTGTGATAAAAATTCCATTACACTTTAGAGACCTGATGACCAAAACTCAAATTAGTCAAAAGGGCATGAAATCCTTGTTCTTGTCTTCTCACAGATGGCAGAAGCCGCAGAACCCCAAACTCCCAACTCCTTTTCTCTTCTCTCGCCAACATTGAGAGGTTCATCAATGCGCATACATACAACACCAGAAACATGCAAAATACAACAACCCAGCCATCAGAATCCCTTCTCAGTGTCCATTTTCTTTTTATTCATTTACCTTTTTGAAATCCAAATACCTTTTTATTTAACATACAGAATCTTTGATTGTGAAGTAAAAAAGGGAGATGTTATTTATCCCTTTCAAATCAGTTCTCTAGTTTAATGCCTTAAAAACTCCAGTCTTTGGGATAATTTGTCCTTTTGATAATTCTTTCTCCTTTTTATCTTGCTGAGTTATTAACTTGAATTGTCAAATGAAGCCCAGATAGTTACTTGATTTTTTTTATTGAAACCTTCAATTACTTTGTAAATGCTAACCAGTCATGTTTAATATAAAATAATGGAAGTGTTCTTAGATATGTATTTATAATCTGCCATCAACGTGTCATCCCACATATAGCGAGCAATCTGCCAAGCAACATGACACCATGCCGCATCCAAGGCTCCTATGGAGTTTTTCCTTGAACATCTTTGTGTTCAATAATCTAGAAATCATCAATAGCAGCTGCTATATCATCTGCCATTATGCTCTATAAACAGGAATGGGTAGAGCTAGAGGACTGAATGACACTTGGCAAGCAAAAAAGAAAAACTCACCTCTCCCATAACCAAAAGTAGTTTGTTGTGGGAAAATGTAGATGAAAAAATTGACGTCACATTTAGGCATTTTTTTTAAGATGAAACTAAAGAGATGTCATTAACAAAATATATTAATGAGCAATGGAGCTTACTCTCCTTTTCCACTTCTTTCTCTTTCCCACTTGATGGAGCGGAATGCAAACCATCGCCCCTACCAAATGTTCACTGGCATGAAAATGGGCAACTTCCTTCACTTCTTGCTCATTTTCCCACTTTCCTTTTTACTTGTCATTTGCCAAATGGCATCAAGGTCCTAAACCAGGGTTAAGACTCAGCCGAATCGGAGTGACTCGGCACCGCCGATCCGAAAACGAGACACGAGTCACTAGATGTGGTGAAAATTGCATGAATCGGGCATTACTCGGGTATGACTCAGTCGAATCAACTAAGCCACAAGACAACTCGATGAGACTCAGCTGAGTCATACCCGAGTCGGAACCGAGTCCACGCATGAAAGGAAAAAAACGGAGGGAGGGAGGGGGGAAGAGACTTTCCTCGATTGTCGCCACCATCGTCCCAGCCGGCAGTCACCTGCCCGCCGCCCTCTCGCCCCTCCGATCTCTCCCCCCTCCAATCTCTCTCCCTTCCTCCCTCTGATCTCACCGCCGCTCACCTCTCTCTATGATCTCTCTCTGTCTCTCTCCCCTCTCTCTCACCCGATCTTTCCCTCTTTTAAGTTTTAACCCTCCACCTCTCTCTCCCTCCCTCTGTTCGCTCTCTCTTGGTCTCTCTCCCCCCTCTCACCCGATCTCCCTCTCTGTCTCTCCCACACCCCTCTTAACCTTTTCTTCTTTTTTTAAATTTTTGGGCTTTTTATATTTTACCCCTGTAGAGATAAAAACCCTAGAAAGAATTTAATTAATTAACATAAAAGAGGTACAAAGAATATATAGAAGATAAGGTGGGTGTATGGGTAACCCAATAACCCAATACTAATAACTAATCTTAACACTCCCTCTCAAGCTGAAGCATAGAGATCTAACATGTCCAGCTTGTTACAAAGATGAGAATACACCTGAGGTGAGACAGCTTTGGTAAGTAAATCAGCTAATTACTTCGACAATGGTGTGAACTGGAATATAACCACCTTCTTGGTCCAAGCATCTCTGATAAAGTGACAGTCAATCTCATTAAGTTTGATCTTTTCATAAAATACTGAATTCTGCACAATACAGATAGCAGACTGATTATCACAATGCATAGGCATTAGTCAAAGCTATTTGAAACCAAGCTCCATCAGAAAAAATGTTAATCACACTATCTCGCATGTTGTATGAGTCATAACTCTATATTCAGCTTCAGCACTTGAACGAGACACAACATCTTCCTTCTTACTCCAACTCACTAGATTTCCTCCAATAAAGGTACAATAGTCAGTAGTAGACTTCCTATCCCCTCGATCACCAGCATATCCTGAACCAGAGTATCCAGAAATGTGTACATGTCCATGTTTTCTATACACCAACCTTTTTCCTTGGACAACTCTTGATGTAAGCTAGAACTCTCATCGCAGCTAGCCAATGGATCTCTCTGAGCTGATGCATGAATCTACTTAGAACTCCTACAGTAAAAGTTATATCTAGCCGAGATTAGCTTCCCAATCAATCTCCTACATCTCCTTAGATCATCAAGTGTCTGACTGTCATAAATCATAAATCAACGTTGGCTTCCATTGGTGTATTAGCAGGCTTGCATCCCAAACATCATGTTTCCTCCAGAATGTCCAGAGCATACTTTCGCTGAAAAAGTACATTGTGCTTTTGATGTGCAACTTCAATTTTCAGAAAGCATTTTGGACGTCCCATATCCTTGGTCACAAAATGATGTTTGAGATACATCTTAGTCTCTGCTATTCTAGCTGAGTCACTACCAGTCAGCAAAATGTCATCAACATAACAGCTAGAACTACAATGTCAGACCTTGTGCGCCGAACAAAAACAGAGTGATCTGAATGACATCAGTGAAAGCCAACACCAAAAATGGTAAGAATGAACTTCTCAAACCACGCCCTTGGACTCTACTTGAGTCCATATATAGCCTTCTTTAGATGACAAACTTTAGTCTCCCCTAAGTAACATAACCTGAAGGTTGCTCCATATAAACTTCCTCCTGAAGATCCCTATATAAGAAGGCGTTCTTAACATCCATCAGGAACAATAATCATGACAAGTTAACAGCAATAGAGAATAAAATCCTGATAGAGTTCATCCTGACAACTGGTGACAATGTCTCAAAATCATTGATGACATATGTCTGAGTATAACCTTTCGCCGCGAGCCTGACCTTATGTCTATCCACAGATCCATCTGGGTGGTACTTTAAAGTAAAGACCCAACGACAGCCAACAAGCACCGCTATGTTAGTGCTAAAACCACTCCTAAGTTTATCTAGAAGTAAGAGCTTCCATCTCCTTAACCATAGCTTGTTTCCAGGCAGGTACCAATAAAGCCTCTGTATAAGACCAGGGTATAAACTCAAAAGACAAAAAGAGAGCAAATTGATGAAAAGTGGGGTTTAGGTGATCATACGAGATGAAATTCAAAATAAGGTGATCAATGCAAGATCGTTTACCTTTTCAAGAGCAATAAGAATATCAAGATCAGAGGGAGAAGCTAATGGTGGAGGACGACCGTCTACCGGAGAGGGATTAGTCAGAATTGGCTCGGAGGCAGGAACCTTTGGGCGATGAGTGTAAACGTATCTGAAACTCCAAACTGGTTTTGATGCAGTTGGATTTGTAGTTTTTGCTGGCGTCACTGACGAAGCAATAGTAGAATCAGGTGTAGACAATGGCACAGACAATGGAAGAGGAATAGTCTCAGATATGGTGACAGAAACTTGTGTAGAGAAATATGAAACAGACTCAAAGAATGTGACCTCAACATGTACCAAATACCTCCTCGTGGAGGAATTGTAGCACATGTATCCTTTTTGTGTTCTAGAATATCCAACGAAGACACACTTTATAGATCTAGAAGATAGCTTATATAGCCCAGGAGACTCCTGAACAAAACAAGTGCATCCAAAAACACAGGGAGTCACGAAGAAGGGTTTTTGTTAGCAAAGAGACAAGAAAAATAGAGAACTTTTATTGAGAACAGAAGAAAGCATCCTACTAATTAGATAACAAGCACTTAACACAACATCAGACCATAAATATTTCGGAATGCTCATATGGATCATTAAAGTTCTAGCAACATCTAGAATGTCTATGTTTTCTATCAGCAACTCCATTTTGTTGGGATGAATGAGAAAAAGAATGATGAATAATTTCATTTTTGGAACAAAAACTAGAGACATCTTTTTTTACATACTCTAAAACATTGTCAGTACCAAGCACATGAATGAAAGTAGAAAACTAATTTTTTATTTCATTAAAGAAATATTCAATTACACTAGACACTTCTGACCTCTCTTTTAGGAGATACAATCACATCATGCGAGAGAAGTCATTAATAAAGAGCAGAAATATATAAACCCTTTAATAGAGGGTACATGAGTAGAGAACCAAAACTTCAGAGTGAACCAACTGAAAAAGCAAAACTACTATAACTATTGACTCGACTCTAAAAGATAAGATAGCACGATGATGCTTACCTAACTCACAAGACTCACAACCTAAAGAAGAGATAGATGACTCAACAGGAATAAATACTGCATTTTTTTGTACCGAAAGATGACCCAAGCGCCAATGTCACAGTAAAACCGAATCAGGCTGACCTGCAACCAAGCTCATAGGGATCACTCGATCGCCCAAATAATATATGCCTCCTCGCTCATGCCCCGAACCAAACCTCCTAGTCGACAGGTCTTGAAACACAACGAAAAAGGAAAAACGTTATTTTGCATTTATTTTGCAGTTAATTTGTTTAGTAAGTTGACTGATAGACAAAAGACTAACAGGAAATCGTGGAACATAAAGACATTATTAAAGGTCAAAGATAGAGGAGCTGAGCTACCCAATTGCCTATTACAGGTGAATGGGTACCATCAGCAATTTTAACCAAGGGTGGGTAGTGGACATGTTTAAGGAAGCAAACTTTTGTGTAATACCATCATGTGGGATGAGGCTCGAAAGTCTAATATCCAGAGCTTTTGAAGAGAGGCAGTATAGGCGTGCATACTTGAAGCAGATGCATGAGTCGCTAAAAGATTGTTCTGAGAGAACTCTAACTGTCAAAGTCGATCATACTCCTCTTTTGTTAGTACAACAGTGAAAATCCAGGAAAAGTGGAGGAAGTGGATGAATAGTCCTGAAGAGTGCTACACGAAACAGAAGAATCAGGCTCAGATAGTTATGCCCACTCAGGTTGGCCAAATTTCTGCCAGTACTTCTCGCAGATGTGATTACTGTGTCCACAGTACCTGCAATGTCGAGGTCCTTTCTCAAATGCACTCTGTCTGCCTCCATACGAGCCATGTCCACCTCCAACAAATCCACGTCCCCGTCCTCCAAAATCGCGACCACGACCTCTATCACGTTCAGAAATCATGGCAGGCTGCTCAATGGATGGTGCAGAGAAAACATCAGCTCCAGTAGATACACGCATAACTCTCGAGAAGGTGGCAGTTAACGTGAAAATACTATCTCCTCCCAAAATCTGACCTCGCACCTAGAATGCAGTGAAGGACTCAAGCCAGATAGAAACTTTGACACTGCGAGATCCTAACGATACCCCCTCAGTGTTGCAGCATCAGTAACAGCAGGTTGATGCATCTCTAACTCATCAATAAGACCTTTGAGTTCGTCATAGAACTCAGGCACAGATCTGTCTCCATACATCACCTTTAATATATCCCACATCTCCTTAGCAGTGTCAAGAACATAACACTACCACTAATCTTCTCCTCTAGATGTTGAAAAGCCATGTCATCTCAGAATAATTTCCAGTAAAACAGGTCATATATTAGGATCTGAAGTAGCAGGTGGATCTTGAAAGAGGTGAGCCAATTTATTTTGAGCGCCAATGAATATACGAAACACTTGCGCTTATAAGTAGTTGGATCTATTTAACTTTATCGTAGTCCCCAACATTGTCTTGAGAATAGAAAACCGTCGGAGAGATCATAATGGAGGAACTTGTAGTCTCAGACATAGTAGCAAGTAGATAGATCTCCAGAGAAAAAATAATAGGAGGAAATAGCCAGTAAGTAAGAGAAACAAGCAACATAATTACCAGATAGAGGCATAGACAGCTAGAATTGCATCGAGGAAACAATATCTCAGCCTGAATAGCCAGATCAGATGTAAAAATCTGATTTTTAAACAGTAAACAGATCAGATCTCACCAGAGAAAATTTGTAGGGCTTCCAAATAGCCAAATCAGATGTAAAACATCTGATTTTTGGGTAGTTATGGCCCTGTTTAAGACCTCTGAAGAAGGCAGGAGCGGGCGGCACCTCTTGGAGGAATGTTGGGGCGGCATTGGTTATAGAGGATGGAGGAGGCGGCACCAAAAGGGGGTGGCATTGTTTTTCACCACAGAAGTGGTAGGCGGCACCACTTGGATGGATTGAAGCACTTGAAGGAGATGGCAAAGATGTTAGGAAGGTGGGGCGACGATGTATGGAGAGGTGGGAGGGTTACTTTGAAGAGAAGGTGGTGGATTTTAAGGTTAGGGTTAACCTTGCTCTAATACCATGTAGAAAAATAGAAATCCTAAAAAGGAATTAATTAATTAACATAAGAAAAGGTACAATGTATATAGAAGACAAGGTGGGTATATGGGTAACAGCCCAATAACCCAATACTAATAACTAACCTTAACAGCCCTCTCAAATCTTTCATATTTCTAAATTTACCTCCAAATCATCATATTTCCCCAATTAGCCCTCAAATAAATTGGCTGAAACCAAAGATGATGCTTATCAAACTACCTTATCTTGGCTTAATGTCCAGATTTGCACTAGTTTATTAATGAGATTTGAGATAATAGATATAAATTAAAATTTAAAAAAAAAACATTACTGGGCACTTACATGTTTCAGAAACCCTAATAAAGAGAAATCTAGAATGATAGAGTGATGTGTTTATAGAATACAACTGGATGAAATCAAGTAGATGGTGGTCAACAAACTATTATCACAACAAATCAGCAAGACTTCTAAATTTGCTCACATATTAGCTGCATTACACTTGGGATTTAGATGATACTGTTCTTTAGCAACTAGCAGCCAACACCAGGTTTCTCCCAGATCCAAGCTGGTTAGGCAACAACAGGGACGCATAAGAGACAAGTCACAGCGAAGGTTTAGAAAAGCTCTGCAGCTTCCATGCATGAAAACAACTGTCTTGAGATATACCTTCTTAACAATATGGCATGCCAAATACACCATTGACTCAGATTTGGAAGACGAGTTTCAACATGAGATTCCCATATTGCTTGGAGTTGTACTTGTGCATGATAGTTTTAATGACAAGAATCAAAAATATCTATTGGGAATCTGTTGAAAGAGAAAAGGATCTTTCACCAATCATCGATGAACATAAACAATGTCAAGTCCTTGCAGACTTTAGAAACCTGAACTTTTTCATCATTGAAATATTGAAATATATAAAACAAAGTGAAAAATGTTTATATATCACAATAAAGACTTAGCAGCTGATATAGCAAATAACACAAATGCACGTTAAATTTGCCTACGAGCATCACTAGCTCATTGACATATAGTTTTATTTAAGAACAATCTGCTGATAAATGTATAGAAGACATGACAAAAAGATTAAACAGCACAAAGTAGGCATTCCCTCACCACCATAAAATAAAGAATACTTATGAGAGTTAATTAAAAATGGACTAACTTATCTTTAGAAACTAAGAGTTTGCTTAAGAACAGCATGTATAGAAGATATGAATAAAAGGATCAAGAGCACAAGATAAGCATTGACTTGCTATCATCAAAATGAGAATACTTATAATTGTTCACTAAAGATAGACTACCTTATCCTCCTTTTCCTTCTCTTCTGCCTCATTCGTCTGTCCTTCCTTGTTTTCCTTACCCACCTCTGCCGATGGTGCATCTTCATGCTCTGGCTGTTTCTTGGGACTTGCAATCTTCCCGTCAGCATTCACGTTATCCTCAGTCTCCCTGCACAATTGGGCGAATGTTGAGCAACTAGCAATAACAATCTAGAACCACCCGGGACTCTGCATTATGGGAAAGTAATCTAATCTTAACTGCAGGAGAGCATCATCAGCGGTGGTTCCCCAGTTCCCACGCCCTGCTCCCTCCCGTTTCATTTCATATCCTCGGCCTGTTCCACTCTTCCGCTCATAGGTCCTCCGAGGGCGTTCCGAATCCCCTCCAGACTCTTCATTTCCATAACCGCCTCGGCGTCCACCCCGGAAAGATTGACGGGGACCAGTGTAGGGCCCACGCTCCCTGTCCAAAGGCCTCCGCCCATCACCATCTTCACCTCCACCTCCTCCAACACCACCATAACTTCCTGCAAAGCCATTGGCATTTCCATTCCCAAAATCACGACCCTGCCCACCACGACCACCCCTTCCCCCGCCACGGCCTGGCCCTCCTCGACCACCTGGACCACCGCCGCGTGGCACTGCGGTGTTGCTCTTAGCCTCTTTCACTATTACATCACCAAGCAAAATAAAATATGTGCAATTAGATTAATCAATCTGCCACGAGACAGGAACTGGTTAAATGTATAACTAAACAATTGTATTTTGGAATTCTCTTGAATTATCAAAGTTTTTAAATAATAATAATGGCGCTTAGGGCGATATGACATAACTCCAATTCATCTACCTCAAAATTTATTTTTCATATTTTTCTCAAATTTTATTCTTCATAAGATGCTTCCTTCCCAAAAACCTTTACTTTCAATGCAAACAAACGAACAAAAACATCAAAGCTTCAACCTTTTTTCATCTCAGATCAAATAAATACTCAATGTATGACTCATAAATTCTTAGTCAAATCATCCAGTCTTAACAGAATTAAGAGAAACAAGAGAAGGAAAGGCAAAGTACCCATTTTTACAACAAATATGTCGCGAAAACTTAGAACCAAAAAGTATCGTAAAAGGGAAGGAAATGAGAAAAAGATTAAAATTTTCCCCTCAAGTTTGTAAAAGGAACGAGAACCTCTCGCATCGAAACTCCGTGAAGAAACCCTAATCGTTAATCCAATCCTATCGAATAATGATCAACCCAAATGAAAGAAATAAAGATGCCCTTTTTTTTAATCTAAACGAATATCATAAACCCACCAGCTTGAGAAGGCGGCAGCGGCTTAGACGGCATCTTTGCCATTGCCGGAGCGGCGCCCGCGACTGCCGGTGCTGGCTTCTTCGTCACGATCTTCTGCTGCTGCGCAGCGATCAGCTGCGTTGGATCGTCGTTGTCATCATCGCCGAGGAGATCGAACGGGTTCACCGTCGCCATCGCTGATTAAAAATTGGAGCACGATCACGAGGGAATCTCAGGCCAAACCCTGCCACTATCAAGAACTACTCAATTTGATCGCCATTAAAGACGAGAAAAAGAAAACGAGACAGAGAAAACTAGAGTTTGAGGGCGGCTGAGGAGAAGAGAACGGGATGGAGTAATGGAAAAATTAGAACCCTAGCCTTTTCCATCTCATGGGATTTGTTAAGCTATCGCTGTCCTTGTGAACTGACGAAAATAGGTTTGTGTTTAGCATTAATTACGGTTAATGCCACCTTTTGCCTTGCTTGGTTTTCGCCGGGGGGAGGGGATGGGGAAAGGAGAGTTTGGTCATCCGGGTCGTGTGAGGCGCCGTTCGGACAAGAGTAGCATAAACTGGCCTCGATGGATTGACACCAGATGGGGATCGACCATCTGGTGTGGAAAGTGGGGATAAACTCATCCCGCATTTTACTTTTTGGAGCCACCCAACAGCGCGTGCCTTCCTTTTTGGCCCTTTTTTTCCTTTTTTTTTTTTTTTTTCCTTTTACTTCCAAAATTTTGGGCATTTTTTTAAAAAATTCTTTTTTAAATTTTAATAGGAGAAAAAGATTTCTCTCAAAAATAATTTAAAAAATCAATCTTTCTGTCCCCCCTCTGGATTTTTCTTTGCCCCTGCTTGTCCCTTCTCCCTCTTTCCTCTCTTCAACCACTCCCCGGCCCTTCTCTCCTCATAAACTGGAATAAATGATAAATTGCAAATTTTTTGAATTATGTTGTTTAGATTCTGAATTATTAACATAGAATATGCGCAGTGGTCAAAATTTAGATTCTTGGATGGCAATTTAAATCAAAAAATACCTCGAAAAATAAAAAAAAATTTCTGTGTTGGCGGTCAGTGCCTGCGGACCAAAACGATGTTGGTTTTTCGAATTATTTTTAAGAGAGGCCTGTTTTTCAAATTAAAATCCAAAAATAAAAATTAAAAAATGCCCCCCATTATGTTTGGGGAAAATAACAATGCTTTCATCTAAAGCTTAGATTGCCGACATGAATATTTTCTCTCTGTCAATTTTGTTTTAACAACGTTTTAGTCAAGTCAGCAAGTATTATGATGTAAATCACTTGGAATTATATGAAGATAAATTGCAAAGTTTTTTGAAGAGAATTTGCATTTGTACCAACTTGAGTGCATTATTGGCATTAAAATAATAATTTAAATTCTCAATCTAAAGCCATTGAGGCCTGGCTCGGTTGGTTAAAAAGTTAGATTGAAAAATGAAAAGTCTTAGGTTCAAGATCAGGCTACGACCTTTGCTCATCAGAAGATTAAAGAAATTAAAAAAATAAAAAAGTTATGGGAGATTTCGACTGAGCCTCCTATATTAAAACTTAATTAACGAAAATCTCAATTACAATTTTTTTTCACCTGAACCTCATTTTTCGTAGCGGACGCTAGATTACGACACATGTCAAGCAGGATTTTAATCACGAAATGAAAAAAGATTAAAATACTCTAATTTAAAATTTTAACCTGAATCACGACCGCAACTACAAGCGCTTCTCAACTGTGACTGCTACATTACTGCGACTTCGAATGTGACTGTGAATTTTATCCTCTTGACGGTGGTTGCAGTCCTCATGGTCACAATTTTTATGAGGACTGTGATCATGCTCGTAGTCCTTATTAGGAGAAGACCGCGGTCATCTCTTCTCTCGATATAAAACTACCATCTAAAACCCTAGTGCATACACAATAATAAGCCTTTTTATAAGGACTGCAATCGTGATCGCACTCATGCTTAAAACTAAAAAAAAAAAATCATTAATTATAAGAACTGCGACCGTGATCACAGTACTTTAGTATATTTTTAAAAGACTGTGATCTTAATCACAGTGAGTACACAAATGTGAAACTTAGCGTTTTCTATAAGAAGTGCAACATGGATCGCAATCATAAGTGAACTAGCATGGTTTTTATTATTTTTAAAAACTATGACCGCGATCACAGTATATTAAAAAAAAAAGAATCTCCTAGTATTTAAAAAAAAAATCTGCTAAACTTATTTTTGTGGGATGGCAGCCCTCACAAAAATGTCACCAGGAAGTCAAGCCTCCGAAGGGTTATAGTTATTCTGTAAAAAATAAAATAAGGCAAAATCTAGCATAACCAATTTCAGTTCCAAAAAATATTTCATTATTTTTTATCTAATGAATGTGATACATTAATTCCTTTTTCATTTCTGTGTTTACACTTCGAAAAAAATAGAAAATCCAGCAAGAAAAAACAGTTGTCCATTTTCATTCACGCCTCCCTAAAAAGGCAATCCTAAGGACATGAAAACCTGAAAGACATGCAAGAAAATGATGATATCGCATCGGTGTATCGTTCAGCCTTTCAAGCGCTGTGGGATTCAATGTTATCTCAATCACTCATCTGCTGAAGTATTGTGGCGCATCAAATAGATTCTATGGAAGCAAGAGTCCAGTAACCACTTCCTCCTCTTTCCTCCTCTCCTTCTCCTTCCTCCATCTGATAAAAAGGAGAGGAGATAGCATGATGCTGCAACATGAAAGAACTTTTAAGAAACTAGAGTTATTTTCTACGAGGTTAGGATTTCTATTTTGAAGGAGACGATTGAGATGTTTTTTCTTCCATAGATATTCCCTTTATTTATAGATGGAATGGAAGATTCTACCATCAATTCAAATTTCAAATAGTGTAAATATTCATCATCAATTCAAATTTCAAAAACTAGGTTCATATCTAGAGATTTTTAGTCAATAAAAAAGGCAGAAGATCATTTATTATTGCAATCGCAACTGCAACTTAAGCACTGCGAGTCGCAGTCCTCGCAGAAAAGACGTGATCATGAGATGAAGTACTCACATAAAAGACTTTATTTTTCATGTTCACTTTATTTTTTTTAGAGCGCTAATGAGAATTAGGATCATGACCATAGTTGCAGTCCTTATTATGAGCTGCTCTTCATAATAAAGACCGCTATCATGATCCTGATCCTTATTACGAGGATAGCCACTCATAATAAGAAATGCTATCATGGTTGCAGTCCTTATTATGAGAACTGGGACCATCTATTCTCTCATTGTGTACAGTCCTTATTATGAAGACTGTTACTCATAATAAAATAATTCAAGAGACAAGAGATGACATAAATAATGTGAGGTGAAAATTAGAATTAACTCGATCATCAAAGAACGTGATCAATTAATAATCAATGAGAACATCTCCCATAAAAATACATAGAGTTCTATTGAAGCTCTTAGAGGAGAGAAGGGACTCACAAAATAATTGTAGAGGTTCATTATTCGAATGTTGCAGTTTGAGCACACAATAAAAAAATAAGCAGACAAATTAAAAAGCACAAGGATTTCTTATTTTTTTTGTTAGCAAATCATAGACTAGAGTTTCTGAAAGTCGAAGAAATTTAATCGCCAAATCTCAACAAAAAAAAAAGTAAAATTAGAAAAGCGAAAATATGAGTTAGTTATCCGGTAGGGTTAGTTTTGCCCAAATTCCCAAATTTTGAAAATAGAAGACGTGCCTGACATGAATTGAGGTTGAGGCGGGAAAAGTTATAATTGAGATTTTCACTAATTTAATAGAAAAGAGAAGAGTCCAACGCTAATTTTTTTGAAAAGAATATTTTAAAAAAACCTCAATATGAGATAATAATGTATTCAAATGTCTCATTTCCATTTAGTTACCACTGCCCCTGGTCTACGTTTATATTAAACCTATTAACCTTGAATGCTAGTGCCAGGCCAAGTCCAATAATATAATTACAATTTGAGATTATTACAATTTGAGATTTGTGTTAATTCTATTGTAGCTTTTGCGTCCACAAGACACACAATCCTTCTCTTTTTTAAAGAACATTCAATACAACTGGTGTTTGCATGTCCATCAGTTTGTCATTATTCGTATTGTCCACATTGGGCCCTGGTTTTTTTTTAAAGTATTCATGTCTAATTTTTTTACTAAATAAATAATTTTGGACACGCAAACATTGTCTTTTTGATCAGTGATTGATTCATCTACGTCTATAACAAGTATTTGTTGGCCAAAAGCCTATCACTCTAGTTTTGATGATGACTAACACATGTAGTCATAGTATTAATGATTTTGTATTTATTAAGTTTCAGATATTCAATCAAGATCTTAGTTGATGTCTATCTTCAATAAAACTTCGAAGTCAAGTTTTGGAGCTAACACGTGTTGATGCAATAGTTCAAGCGTAAAAATCGCATCAAGTATTCTAGGAGGAGTCTATCTTAATATAATCAAGCTTGGATTAAGTCAAGATAGAAAATAAGATTTTCAGGAGAAAACTTGAGTCAAGAGTTTGTAAGCTTAGAAGTTTGTAAGTTTTGAATTTATATAAAGAATAGATTATTTATGATTGCTCAAGCTTATGCACTCACACACACACACACCAAAAGTTTGATATCCGTTTTAAAAAACAAAAGTTTTAGTGTTTTGGTCTTCAAGAGGTTGATAGTTTTTAAGAAGATCAAGTTTAATAATATCGATTTGAAAATATTCTATACTTTGTGTTTTAAACTCATATCTTATGTTTATGCGGTTTATATCTCGAAAGAATAAGTTTTATAGTTTGGAATATGTGTTGCATTCTATCCACACGTATTAGTGCTTGATTGTACAAACTTATTTTGATGAGTTTAAGTTTTTTTTCAAAAATTATTTTTATGAGTATATATTGTCAAAAACAAGTTTAGAGTATTTTATATGTGTATTGGATGCTATCTATACATATTGAGCTTTCAAATGTGTTTGAGAAACTTGTTTTTATATTTATGAGAGTTTTAGAATAATATGATTTTCTATTTACAATGTTAGTATTTAAAAATATATTTTTATTTCAAGATTGAATTTTCATATCTCAAAAACTAGTTCACATGTTTGCAATATGTGTCCATTTTT
Organism: Agave tequilana; assembly: GCA_038442645.1. Classification (NCBI taxonomy): domain Eukaryota; kingdom Viridiplantae; phylum Streptophyta; class Magnoliopsida; order Asparagales; family Asparagaceae; genus Agave; species Agave tequilana. Next base: position 2,874 of record JAVJIF010001737.1, on the reverse strand, counting down.
TATCACACATATTTGTACTTCATTGTATTTATATGAACTTATTTTTGTAGAATTTACTGAGATTTATTAGTATTTAATTAAGTTTAAAAGATGTTTAAAACACCATTTATATTGTTTTGAGGCTGAGGCCGGTCGACCGAATGTACATAGGCCTATTGTTTATGCATGTCGGTCAACCGACCGGTCGACCTCTGGAGTGGCTCAGTGCTTTCGGTTGTTTTCTATCGACTGCTCGGTTGACCGCTTGAGAGCTTGGTGTAAATCACCTAGACGGGGTGAATAGATGATGGTTATAGGATGATGGCAAATAATAAGAATTAAAACTATCGGGTGAATAGGTGAGTTAAAGTAAGAGAGAGAGTGTGAGAGAGAAAACAATTATAAACACGGATGATTTGTTTCGAGGTTCGAGCCACTTGCTCTACGTTATCGCCTTCATCGCAATTAAGGATTCCTACTAGAACTTGATCCCGCAAGATCGCTTCTCTTCACGTTCTCACAAGAATGAATCGGACACGCAAGCTCTCTCACTTGGTGTCGTAACACCTTACAATGACGAACTCACGAGCTCGTATTGAGGCCTCAACCTCTACAACACTTCTCAATACAATGAAAAAGGTGACCCTTTCTAGATCACCAAAGTAGGCTCACAAACACAATCCTATAATCAAGAATGGAACAATTAGCTCTGAGATTGTGGTAAGAAAAGCTTTGAGATCAATGTAGTTTGAAATCAAAGTAAGAGAGATTCGTATAAGGATTTGTATTGAAAGAACCTCTCTTTTTGAAATTTTCTTCCAAGATTTGAGTATAAATCTCAGGCAATTAATCACTATTTGTCTATTTTTTATGGTTTATAGGGTTTTTATTTATAAGAGATCAAAATACCAGAAAGAAAACTCATATAGTCGTTTTGAATTTACCACTAACTAAAAAGTTAATTATATAACCATTATGGACAGATGATGTCAAAACAGGCGTGTCGGTCGACCGCCTGATCGACTGCCAATGGTCATATATTTGACCGTTGGGCAGCGACCGGTCGACCGATCAAAACCAAGAGCTAAGGGCTTACAGTCGGTCGAATGGTCGGTCGACCGAGATGCACATTGATATTTTGTGCACATTGGTTGATGGTCTGATCGACTGCCCGGTCGACCGTCCCAAAGCAAAAGCAATTTTGAAATACATTTGAAATTTTATTTTATTTTTACAATATTTTCAACATATGAATACAAATATAGTTCATGGGATGTCATGAAATCTAAAAACTGTAAAATCATAAACCAATCACAAATCAAAGAGGTAGAACTAATTATTGACACTCCAAAAAGAAACAAACTCAAAGACAGCTCTGCAACCAGTCCGAACGATTGCTAACTTGTCGACACTTCAAAAAGACAAGTCGCAGATAAACTAAAGGCATGTCCATCCTTGATGGACAAATCGTGACTTGGAATCCACTGATCTAGTAAAACAGACAGTGAATCAAGCATTTGCCTTCGAAAGAAGCCTAAGAGGCTAATATTTAGCTTCATTGCGAAGCTTAGCTCTAGCTTCGCAGCAAGCTTAGAGTAGCTCCGTTGCGAGCTCATTCTTAGCTTCGCTTCTGAAGCTAACTCAAGCGTTCAAAGAACTATCTTTTAGCTTCGCTGCAAGCTCTTTTCTACCTTCACTGTAAGCTCTTTTTAACTCCGTTGTGGGCTCATTTCTCAGCTTTGCATGAAGCTTAGCTCCATTGCGGGCTTTATGGTCATTTTTGACCATTTAAAATCTCAACACGAGATTAATGTGAAAATATCACTTTGGACATTTAATTGCCATGATATTTTTACTCCTTAATTAGTTGGAGATGATCAAGGGAATCTCTCATTTGATGGAGCAAGTCATGGGATTGGTGTAACAATCCTAAGCCAGCAGCACAGGTTTCCAGCTTCGCTCAAGCTACATTTAGCTTCGCAGCGAAGCTATTCTAGCTTCAGGTGCGAAGCTAGACTGGATCACTATACTGATTTTCAGGGGAGCAGTTACACCCCACAGAGCCTATAAATAGCCCATTGCAAGGAGGGGCTCAGGACTGAGCTTTTGATTGCGGATTTAGGGCTAAGCTTTTGATTGGCGGATTTTGGCTGTTCTTTTGACTAAGCTTTTTACTGACTGGGCTGAAGCTTTCCCAAGAGATCACTCTGTAGCTTTCGAGCTTTCCTAGAGAATTTCATTTCTCTTTCAGGGTACGAATACCCTCAAGATCTTCTTCTCTCGAAGGATTTTCAGAACCAAGGAGAAAGAAATTCTTAAAGTAGAAGATCGAAGGACTCGACCACTCGCATCGTGAAAAAAGTGGTCATGTGCCGATCAGACTTCCATAAACACACTTTTCTAGAAATCTGAAGAAGAGATGCTTGTAATTTTCATTATTACTTGTAATTCTCTTTGAACTTTGTAAAGTTTTCCCCACATTTCTCATCAATGGAAAAAAAAAGATGGCGACTCCGCTAGGGAACATTTTCTTCAACAACAAGAAGACGGCGCTGCAGTGCGATGATTGAACCCTTGGGTCTACTGCCGAGACGTTGTCATCCAATTTGACTAAGAGATTTTCAAGCAAATTCTCTCTATGAGTGGCTCAAACTCAATCAAGCGCAAGCAAAGGAAGATCTTCGTGGCAAAGTCTCCTCTAGCCACTGCTCGGAGCAAGTCTCCGACAAGATGGAAAAGGTCACCTGCAGGCCAAACTCAGTCTTAATAGAAACTAAATTAGCTTCTTGCCAGCACCTGTATGCTGTGTGCGAAGCTATATCAGCCGCTAAGGCTTACTGGATTGAAAAATCCACTTCAGCCTCGTGTGAGGCCAAAAGATCTCTTGTTTCAGCT
>JAVJIF010001736.1:0-60275 GCA_038442645.1 Agave tequilana | reverse complement strand
CCCACGACGTGTGGAAGGAGTAGAAGAAGAGGATTCTGACGTTCCACTTCAAGAGAAAAAGAGCGGGTAGCTCTCGTAGGAAATCGTTGGCGAAGAAGCCCCGTCGTCAAGCTCCTACGATTGTCGTAGAGGGTTATCCCTCTACAGCGATTCCTCCTGCTGCCCCATTAAGGCTGAAACGTCGGTTGCTGAACCGACTAGCGGTGAATTCGCTCTAGGTCTGTGGTGAAGTTACCTTGTTCATATAATGCTTCTGGTGTGTTTCGAATAGCTCATCCTTTGCTTCTTGTTGCAGGAGCCGAGACGGTTGGAGAGCAAGGGGAACATTATGATCCCTATTCACTTATGGGCTGCAGCCAGTTCCCCTGCTCACTCGGAAGAGTCTGGGAGTGGCGCGGCTGATGTTGGTCCTTCAGGCGTTGGGACTTCTAAAGGGAGTCCTGAGACATCGAGCTCTATCGGGTGGTCCACAGGATACTCGGCAAGTGAAAACGAGCCGGCTATTCGTATTGATTCTGCCAAAAATTTTTCGATGGAGCCTCTGGAGACTAGTGCGGCGGACGAGACGTTCGAGGCAACATCATCCTTCGGTATTGTCGTACCCTCTTGGCTTTTTTCTGTATGTAGTGTCCCGACTAACCGCAGTCTTGTTACAGGTGTTCGGCCTCAAGACGCATCAGCTTCAAGGAGCCGGTAGATCTTCATGAGGGATCGAGAGGTGACATGAGCACTTCGGCCACAGCGGATGCTGCTGTGTTGGACGCGCTGTACGGCGACCTGCCTTCTTATCGGCCCAAATCAGCTGAAGGACCAGAGGTTGAATGGGCGGTAGTGCCGGAGGTATCCTCACTCCCAATCACATCAACGAGTGAGGTGCGGACTGTTTTGCCGAGTGCGGCATTGAGGGTGATTGCGAGCCCTACTTCTCCAACCCCGGTGGTTGAGCCTGCTACTCAAGAGGTGGTTGCCAGTCCTACCTCCGCGGTGGCTGGCGTGCTGGTTTCGATGAGGACTCCGCCGAGATCGCCTTCGGCTAGCCCTGCTACTGTCAATGTTCCCGCTGCTTCTTCTGCGACGGCGTCGACCAGGCTGGTGGACTATTCCGAGGTTGCCTCCCTGCCAGAAATGGCTGAGGCCGAGAATGATTACATAGGTGACCTGGTCGATAGCTTTTATAGACGCTTGGAGCGAACTATCGACCTAGTTTTGAAGGGCTCGCCTATACCGTTCTCAAAGCTGAAGGTGGTCCTCTCCCGTGACATTGAGAGCATTCGGGACTTTGAGGGGTATCATCAGGCTGCTGCTTTAGAACTCCTGGTGGATGAACTTGAGAAGGCTGTAGAGGAGTGGCGCCGTCTCTATCGCTCAGACCCGGCGTCCTTAGCTGATGAGCAGCTCGCCTGTCTTGTTGCCCAAAGGCACGAGGCCCGGCTTGCTGCTCAGAGGCTGTTAAGCCGTCTCCTTTGATTTGAAATCCTTGGAAACAAGGCAAGCGGAAGTTGGAAGTGTAATTGACGCCTCCACTAGTGCTCTTCTTGGCGCTGAGGATAAGATTGTGAAGGCTGAGGAGATGATCAGGAAAGCAAATCTCCTCTTATCCAAGGCCATACCGGTGCGTCTTGAGGAAACCGCGCGGCTTGAAGAGCTCAGAGCTCAGAGTGAGGAGTTTGCGCGGCAGGAGTTATCACAGAGGGGCAACTTTGCGGAAGTTGAAGCTCGTCTGGCCCAGGCGGTGGACTTTGATGAGGCTGAGCTGAGGTCACAAGCGCTTGCCCAGGCTGTTGATGATAGGAAGACGAGGCTAAACGCCCTCGGAGAGCGGCTCAGATCATACAGTGTACGCTTGTAGGTCATTGTATACGTGCCTCCATGTGTCTCCATCTTTTGGAATTAATGAAAATTCTTTCTTTTGTTTTGGCTTCTGTTGAATCTCCATCTTGTTCTTGCTTGAGGACGTAATCTTTGAGACGTGGCTATCCGTCGGTTCAGAGGTCGCATTGACATAAACCGATTAAGACGTCAGCGATCTCGAGGTTAGCCCTTTGCGGGGCTGCTGAAGGGAGATACTTGCCTTTTGTAAATGTCAGCAAGCATCGGTGAGTCCTGTCTTTTGTAAGTGTCAACAGGCTCAAAGTTGAGACTTAGCTGTCCGCTGGTTCAGAGGTCGCAATGACATAACCGATTGGGACGCTACTAAGCTCAATGGTAGATGAAACTTGGCTATCTGCCAGTTCAGAGGTCGCAATGACATAACTGGTTGAGAAGCCACCAAGCTTCAAAAATTGTGGAAACTTGGCTATCTGCCAGTTCAGAGGTCGCGATGACATAACTGGTTGAGAAGCCACCAAGCTTCAGAGGGGGTGATACTCGTCTTTTGTAAATGTCAACGAGTATCGAGACCTGTCTTTTGTAAATGTCAACAGGGCTCGGAATTGAGACTTAGCTGTCTGCTGGTTCAGAGGTCGCAATGACATAACCGATTAAGACGCTACTAAGCTCAATGGTAGATGAAACTTGGCTATCTGCCAGTTCAGAGGTCGCAATGACATAACTGGTTGAGAAGCCACCAAGCTTCAAAAAATTGGTGATACCCGTCTTTTGTAAATGTCAACGAGTATCGAGACCTGTCTTTTGTAAATGTCAACAGGGCTCGGAATTGAGACTCGGCTGTCTACTGGTTCAGAGGTCGCAATGACATAACCGGATGAGACGCCACCAAGCTTCAAAAATTGGTGATACTTATCTTTTGTAAATGTCAATAAGTATCGAGTTTGTAATAGAATTGGGAGAAGTCTCGTTTTCACAGGAAGAAACGAGGGAATCACTGTCATAGGTTTAATGTTAACGTAACAGCGAAATGTATATGTGGTCTTACCATTCTATGGATGAGAATTGGTAAGTGACTTTAGAGGTCTCATTCTCTCGGAGAGAGATGAGGGAACTGCTGTCATAGGTTTAATGTTAACATAACAGCGGAATATATGTGGCCTTACCATCCTATGGATGAGAATTGGTAAGTGACTTTGGAGGTCTCATTCTCTCGGAGAGAGATGAGGGAACTGCTGTCATAGGTTTAATGTTAACATAACAGCGAATATATATGTGGCCTTACCATCCTATGGATGAGAATTGGTAAGTGACTTTGGAGAGGGAATCAAATGGGAATTGGTCCCTTAGGATTTTTAGCAAATCCCCAGCTGTCAACGGGTTTGATATGCCTTTACCAACTACCGTTTGAGTTGGGCTAGCCATGCTATTCCCCTCAGCATGATGAGTTGTCGAGGACTTATGTTGGGCTTATAGGCCAACATTTTCCTCTATCCTTAATCATTAAAGGATATTGGATTATTAGGTTAATGTCTGCATAACCTTGATTCCCTTTAGGATAACCGGTGCGCGGCCAGGTTCCTGTTGGTTTTCGGCTGTATGACCTCACTTGGAGGAAGAGAAAGGCTCTCTTTGTGTGTGCTCCAGACACGGAGATCTTGATCAGAGGTGTAGTGTTAACTTGATCAAGAGAAGGATCCTTGATTAAGGATAATATTCTTTAAGAACTTGCCATTGATCGGCATCATGAGTAGGTCGCCCTCTGCAGTCGCGAGGCGGTATGCTCCGTTTGAATAGACTGTTTCTATTACAAACGGTCCTTCCCATTTAGGCTGAAATTTGCCTTTGGTCTTGTGCGTCATAATCATCGGTCGTCTGACGGCTAGACCAGGTCTCCTTTCTGGAAGACTCTCTGTTTGACCTTTTTATTGAAGGCTTTGAGATTCGAGCTTGATATAGCTCGATATGCTGCTGAGCTTGTAGTCGCTTCTCGTCCAAATCTTCGAGCTCTTGAAGGCGTAGGCGATCATTGTCCTCTGATGTGATTTTAGTAATCAGAGCTACGCGCAACGATGGCATCTGGATTTCCAATGGGAGGACTGCTTCGCACCCATATACCAGGGAAAAAGGCGTATTGCCTGTCGGTGTCCGCACCGTGGTTCGGTAGGCCCAAAGACATTCACCGAGCTTTTCGTCCAATCTCGCTTATTCGAGGAGATGAATTTCTTGAGCAGCTTGATGATTGTTTTGTTGAATGATTCCGCCAAGCCGTTGGCAGCAGGATTATAGGCAGTTGAAGCTACATTCTGAATTCGGTATTTATTGCAGAACCGATAGAATACTTGGCTTATGAATTGGGGACCGTTGTCGTGGATGATCCGCCTAGGGACACCAAATCGATGGATGACGTGGTGCTTGATAAAGTGAACTACATTGGAGGTTTTGACTTCAACCAGTGGTATAGCCTCCGCCCATTTTGAGAAGTAGTCGGTTATTGCTAGGATAAACCGGTGACCTTTTGTCGAAGAAGGACTGATTGGTCCTACGACGTCTATTCCCCATGCTTCAAATGGCCATGAAGCAGCAGTCGGGTGGAGCAACTCCGGAGGCTGGTGTATGAAGTCCGCATGAATCTGACATGCTTTACACCTTCGTGCATATTGGATAGCGTCGGCTATCATAGTTGGCCAATAATATCCCAGCCTATGCAACCTGTCTTTAAGCTTTGGACCTGGCTGATGAGCTCCGCAAGTGCCATCATGCGCTTCTTGGAGCGCTTCCTATGCCTCTGAATTGGAAAGGCAACGGAGGAGGACACCGTCATATGAACGACGGTAAAGTGTCTTCAGAGTCGGATCGTAGTAGAAACGGAGAGACCTTCGTCTGATAGAAGCCGCTTCTTTAGGATTGTCTGGAAGCAGACCGTGCAAAGCATAGTCAATGAGAGGAAAGCGCCAATCCCTCGGCTCAAGATTCATCGAGACATTATAGACTTCTCGAGTTCTTAGCATGTGCTTGGAGCATACAAGATGTCGAGTTGCGACTGTGAGGTGATACTCGGTGTCGGCTGGCAAGGCTAGAGTTGTTGCTAAGGCAGCAAGGGCGTCCGCCTTAGTATTTTGAGATCGGGACACGTGCCCGATGTAGAAACCTTCAAATAGGTTAGCCAATTCGATGGCTGTATGGTAATAAGGCACCAAGTCCTCATGGCGGACTTCGTATTCGCCTTTAACCTGATTGATGATCAGTTTTGAATCGCCATAAGCTTCGAGGTAGCGTACCCCCATTCCATGGGCGAGCTTAAGACCAATGAGCAGAGCATTATATTCTGCCACATTTTGGAGCACGATTCTGTCAAGGAGAATGCTCTGGGCAGACATGATTCTGTGGGGAGATAAACACAACCCCCACTCCGGCAATAATTTTGCCTCTAGGGCCCATTCGCGATGCTCCATCAAAGAACATCTGCCACACTTCCTCTTCTGAGGTTGCATAAGACTCGAAGACTTCATCAGGGATATCTTCGTGAAGTTTTGAATGCTCCGAAACTGGATGAGCAGCCAAGAATTCTGCAAGGGCCTGGCCTTTAACCGCCTTCTGAGGCGTGAAGATCATGTCGTATTGAGACAATAAAAGTGCCCACTTAGCCAATCTTGAATTCAATGATCCTGGCTTCGTCATAAGAAGACGCAATGGGTTTACTCTGGAGATGACATGTATGGTCTGACCGACCAAATAATGTCGTGTGTTCTGAACAGCGAAGACGAGAGCTAAACACTCTTTCTCGATAGGGTTGTAGCGATATTCCGCTCCTATGAGAGTTCTGCTCAGATAATAAATGGCCTGCTCGTGGCCATTGTCGTCCTTTGAGCGAGGAGGGCACCGAGGGAGTAGTCCATAGCCTTTACATAAAGTAAGAATGGCTTCCCTGATGTAGGGGCCACTAAGACTGGAGGCTTTGTGAGGTACCTCTTGATGTCTTCATAAGCTTCCTGACAAGCTTGATCCCATACGAAGGGAGTACCCTTTTTCATGAGCCGGGTGAACGGCTGACAGCGGCCTGAGAGATTTGCGATGAATCTTCTGATATAGGCCAGCCTGCCTTGCAAGCCTCTGAGCTCTTTGAGATTCTTTGGTGGATGCATGCTCTGGATGGCTTTGACCTTGTCTGGGTCAAGATGAATCCCTTTGATGTGACAATAAACCCAAGGAACTTGCCACTTGACACTCCCAAAAAGGATTTTGTTGGGTTCATTTTCAGTTGATGAGCCCGCATTATGTCGAACATCGTTCTCAGGTCGCGAAGGTGTTCATTCTTGTTGCGACTTTTGACGGCAATGTCGTCGACATAGCATTCCACCGTTTTTCGGAGATGATCGTGGAAGATCACACTCATTGCCCACTGATAGGTTGCCCCGGCGTTCTTCAGTCCGAAGGGCATTACCGTGTAGCAGTATACCCCTAATGGTGTTCGGAATGAAGTATGCTTCTCGTCGTCGGGTACATCTTAATCTGGTTGTACCCTGAAAAGCCGTCCATGAAAGACATTCTTTCGAATCCACATGTGTTGTCGATCATGACGTCGTGATGGGCAGTGGGAATTCGTCTTTGGGACAGGCCGTATTGAGATCACGGTAGTCGATGCAGATCCGTATTTTCCCGTTCTTTTTGAGGACGGGGACGATGTTAGCTACCCAATCAGGATGTTGTTCTTCCCGGATGAAGCCACATGCAATGAGCTTGTGAACTTCAGCTTCAATAGCTTCCATAATGTTCGGGCGAAACCGACGTTGTTGGCTGCTTGACTGGCTTGACGTCGGTGCATAGCGACCTGTGGATCAAGTCCGGGCATATCTTCGTAGCTCCATGCGAAGACATCTATATACTCCTTCACGAGCATTATCAATTCCTCCTTTTCTATAAGTGATAGGTTTTCACTTATAAAGATGGGCTTGGGGTTATCTTGATTACCCAAGTTGACCTGCATCACCTTGTCTTCAGTAGGTGGTTCGCGCGATTCGAATCGCTTTCCCATTGAAGGTCTGATTGTTGGGCCCATTGCTCCTCGTCAGTGGCTTCTGCGGGCTCCAATTGACTGCTTGAGGTCATATTAGCAGTGAGGTTTTTGAACATTCCTCCTATACTGACATCTGAATCCCACTCGGAGGATGAGGCTGAATGTGATGGAATCGGTTCATCGTCTTTGACTTGAACGGTTGTTGATGATGTGGGTGTAACGTATCCCAACCCCCTGCGTGTGCTATCATAGTAATTTGCAGGTTTCCCTTTAGGCACAAGGTTCCGCATCAAACCGCGCCTTCCTTTTCTGAAATTCAGGCCTGCTCCACGCTTAAAGTCGTATCCCATTTTCTTCATAATGTTGCGTACTGGCCGCGCATAATGGAAGAACTGTGGGGCGTCTGTATCTGAGCTTGGATCTGCAGTTGTGGATCCCCGTGGCCGGTTCTACCGAAGACTATCGGCGACTGACCTTGTTTGGACGGAGGGATCACCAGTGTGGCCCCCTCTATAGCTTCCACAGATGTGCTGGCCACACTTGGCTCATGTACGGGCACATGCAGAGAGCCATCCGTAATGGATTTAATCGACCCAATACTCACAGGATAATCAAAAGAAATATTATCATTAATTACCCATTCTCCTTCATCCTCTGAAGGAGTATTACATAGGGGATTATTGAGACATGCTATAATTGGTTCACCAATCAGAATAGCTGGCATGCCTGTTTCGGATTCTGAATCCGCCTCGTTGCCACTTTCATCATCGTCTGGCAGCGATTCTTTGAGTGCTCCACGGCTTCTTGATATAGGAGAACGTCAGTGAAGTAATTTTCCACCCCTTTGAATGGTTGCCTCTCAGCAAAGACAGTTCGTACTGTCGCATCATCTTCACATATTTGAAGCATTGATGGAGGGTGGAAGGGACGATCCAATTGGCATGGATCCATGACCGTCCCAGCAGCAGGTTATATGATGTGTCAGCATCAATGACATAGCATGTCACTTCTGACTTCAGGCTCCCGATTCTGCAACGGAGTCGAATTTTCCCCAGTGGATGACTGCTCCGGCGTTGAAACCGTATATTGTAGTAGTGGTTGCGGACAACCTATACAATGGTATGTCGAGGAAGTAGAGAAGTCTTTTGGGGATGATGCTGAGTGCGGACCCCGGATCGACTTGTACCCTCTCAATGCATGTTGAACCGATATATCCGGTGTAGTACAGAGGTCGATCGTGCTTGTTGTCTTTGAGAAGCATATCTTCCGCTGTGAAGGTAATAGCGGGCACCTTTGATTGTGCATGATGACATTCTGGGCAGGAAGACTGGACGTCGTTGTTAGGGATCTCAGGCATGCATGTCAGAAATGATTCTGAATTGGCTAGCGCATCCCTGAGTGCTTCTCTTGTCTCTTTCGAGAGGCGAAGGAGCTCGTGTATAGTGATACGAGCTGGGATATTGGCCAGTTGAGCCAATATGTCAAACCGAAAGGGCGTATCAAACCCTTGGCCTGGTGGTTTCTTCAACACGTGGTCGAATCGTACCTCTTTAGGTTTTTTTTCCCTTTGGCTGGGATTAGAGTGGATGCTGGTACTTGTACTGACGTCGTTTGCTGTTGTATCTCGTCAGTAGACTTTTCATACTGCCTTAAGTATGATCTTCGGATCGGGTGCCTGTTTGCTGAGGCGTATCGGCTTGCGCTGCGCAAGCATGCTTTTCTCCTTCGGAATCACTGAGGGAAACCGATGTAAGATTGCCGTCATCTGGCAGGAGGGAGATGACATTGCAAGACTTGCCCTTTGAGTTGGGCTGCTTTGGATCCCGCTGTACGTCTTGGACGAGGTCTGGATGTATCCACATGACTTCTCCTGTCTCCAATGTTAAGGGAACAAGACCCTTATTGTTTTGAGCTGTAGCAGGAGATGTTTGACTTCTAACCGTGGCGCAGGGCGGAATAAGTCCCGTCGGGAACTGTGATTTTTGGGGCTTTGCCGAACTCGAGAGTCACAGATTGGCAGTGACTTTCTTTTGCTCCGTCTTTAGCGTCAGAACCCCGGCATCAACCAAGGCTTGAATTCTATCCTTGAGGACATAACACTTGTCAGTAGGATGGTGAATCATCCTGTGGTAGAGGCAGTATTTAGGGTCGTTTGTGCGCCCTATCTCATTGGGACGCCGCGCATCTGGCAACTTTATTTTGTTCCCTTTGTGGAGCAGATGGAATATGGTGACCACCTGATCGTCTTTGAACGAGTACTGCTTTGGAGGGAATTTAGGCTCCTGATTGTTGAAGCCGCTCTTCTTGGCCTTTGACTGCACATCTCCGGATAGTTCCACAGACATAGTCTCCTTGCCTTTAGCTTGAGAGGATTGCGGTAGGTCGCCACGCCCTTTGTTGTTCATCCCCCACTTGCCTCTAGGGGCGGATGGTTCAAACTTTTTAGCCGACTTCTCGGCTATCTCAGCTTGTTCGACCAATTCTTTCCAGGTGTGGGCTTTGACAGCCCCCATGCGAACTTCGACTTGGTCTAGAAGTTGTGTCTGCATGTCTGCAAGAGCATGGGTAATGGCATCCCTGCTGGGCACATCAAGGATAAGTTTCTGAACCGTTCAATGTAGTCACGGACAGATTCGCCCTTCCTCTGCACAGTGGAGAGGAGTTTGTCCATGGTTACCTCGGTATCATCCTCATAGAAACGAGAGAGGAACCGAGTTTCCAGGTCGATCCAGGAGTTGATAGAGCCCAGGGGAAGACTGCGAAACCAGCCAAACGCCACCCCCTTTAAGGTGCTAATGAAAAGCCTAGCCATTATGGCGTCATTGTTTATAACATTACCAGTCTGAGACCGGAAATAGTAGATGTGCTGATTTGGTGAGCTCTTTCCATCATAGGCATGCAGCGTTGGCGGTTTGAACTTCGGTGGGTATGGCACCGAATCCCACTCCAGCGGATAAGGACGGACTGTCCCTACCTTCTTTAATTCATCCTCTGAGCTAGGGACGCGATCTGAGCTTGGAGGCCCTTAAGGACTTCGGCGTTTAGGGAAGAACCCTTCTTGGATTTCTCCAGCTTTGGTTGCTCATTGCTGAAGTGTTCCTCCTCATCGCGATTGCTCCCGACATCATTGTTATTCCGGTTATTGAGGAGTTGAGCGAGCATCTGTTGAATATTGTCCAGAGCCTCTTGCTGAGTCTTGGAAGTTTGCTCCTGGGCTTCCAGGCGCCGACGAAGATCGTCGTTGACGTTATCAGCCATATTGACTGATGCTCTGTCTGTTCGCACCGAACTGACTGTCGTCGAAGAGGCGTACCCACTATCTTCATCTTCTCGTCCGATGATTGGAGTGATCTTGTGGGCTGTGACGAGGCTAGGGCCATCGAGGAAGAAGGCTGCTCGTAATTGTAGGGTATCGCCACCCTAGATCTGGTGTTTCAGAAAACACCCTCTTCTTCATGCACCAAGACTTCGCCCAAGCCTGGGCTGTAGTCTGGATCTGGGGGACTCTTGTCCTCTTTCGGTCATGTTGACGGATGCGGAGGGTAGATCTCGCGAGATGATGCTCCTTTGTGATGTTTCCCGGGACTTGCACCGATAGTCGATCAAAAACCGACCGTCGTCTTGGAGGCGTGGCGGAGATTGGTCCCAGCCGGCAATGGACCGAGTGGAGTGTCAGCAGTTGACATCCCCTGTGTTGGCAATAGGGGGAAGAGGTTTGTTTATCCGTCAATAATTTTCTCAAATCGGACCTGGTCGGGTTCCTGCAATCGAGCGCAAAGGCTCTTTTGGATCGCGCATAGGGCGATGTCCTGCTTCTTTTATCCCTGCAGCCGGGATTAGCACTGAATAGTGCTTTAGTTCTAGCTTCGCCATTAGACGCGAACTTAGTGCTTAACGCACTGGAAAGTGGAGCATGCTGCGGTGCTTTACCCGCTATGCTGCTGCGAAGGCAATTAGCCTTAGATGGCACTTTGGTTTCAGCTTCGCGGTCATGGACCCTGCGCGTATGCTGTGGTACAGTAGCTTCGTTCATGAGAACGAGGCCGGCGCGAGGCATCGCTGCCCTTGAATTGGACGATGGTATGATTGCCGTCATAACTTTATGATTGGAGCAGACAGGCATCTTGCCTTTTTCTTCGCGAGAGAGGCGCGGTTTAGGCGTAACTACGCCTGAAGCTTCGGTCGGAGACTTCTGTTTAGGCTTCCATATCCGTCTGGCAGAGGAGACTTAGGTTCGCAAGGAACCTGATTAGCCACACACGAGGCTGAGGGGTGTTGGCAGAATTCTGCTTCCGGTTTCTGATTTGAAACCTTGGTCGTGGAAACCCTCCTATGCTTCCGTGCTCGAAGCATTGGGCCACCCCCAGAGAGGACTTCTTCAAATCTTGCTTGATCGAACTGAACCACCAAGTTCTCACAAGTAAAGGAATCAGACTGCGGACGTACTTCCTTGTTGCGCCAAATAACCGCAGTAGGTTCATAGAGAACCTTTTCAGTCTCCGCAGAGACTTTCCTTGAAGATTTAGCCAGAGAAGCTCTGGCTGCACCGGCTTTTCTGAATTCAGAGTTAGACCCGAAGGTCTGTTCGTCGCATTGCGATACTTGATTCTCGGCAGTGGAGAATTTTTTCCCCAGCGGAGTCGCCATCTTGTTTTCCATTATGTTTGCAAAGGGGGAAAACTTACAAAAAAGAGTTTGAGGAGCTAAATTACAAGTATTCTAAAAAAAGATTATAAGTAGATCTCCTCAGAGATTCTGGAGAAGTGTGCCGATAGGAGTCTGGTCAGCGCGCAACCACTTTGTCCCTTTGACGATGCGAGCGATGAGATTCCCTTCTCGCCTGGTTCGGGGAATCAGAGAACAGAAGGTGGTAGAACCCTCTTGCTGCTTCTCAAAATCGCCTTCAATTAGGAATTCCTTCTCGCCTGGTTCCGGAGATTCCTTGAGAAGAAGGACGATGTTAGGGTATCAACACCCTGAATAGAGAAAGCAATTCTCTAAAAGGTCTCTGAATTCGAGAGCGCACGGTGCGTATGAAGAAGAAGCTCTGCTTGTGGAGTCCTCTTGTATGCCTCTGTGTCTTGATCGATCGATCCTCTTATATCCTCTCCTTGTACCCCTGGCGGGCTATTTATAGGGAGAGCAAGGGTATGATCGTCCCTTGAAAATATGGAAACAGATTGAATCGAATCTGTTTAAAATCTGGAAAGTGGCCTTGCTGCGAGGCTAAGATCAGCTTCTGCGAAGCTAGAATTGGCAGGTCGGTTGACCTTCTCGATCCTTTCCATATCGTTGGAGGATTTCCCTGATCCTCTTACTCGTTTTAGAAGAGTCAAGAGATTGTGGCAATCAACTGCCAAATTTGATCTCTGATTTGATCTTAATTAGATTTGATCTGATTGGATCCGATCTCATCCGGAGATTTGATTGGTCAAAGGTTGACCGTGGCAGATTCATAGCGGAGCCGTCCGCATTGAGCTCGTAGCGGAGCTAGAGGCAGCTTCTGGCGAAATCCAAAAGAAACCTTTTGGCGGAGCTGGAAGTCCTCTGTGGCGAAGTTTGCGAGTTAGCTTCCTGGCGAGGCTTTGGATGGCTTCGAGGCGAAGTCGAGTGATATTAGCCTCTCAAGCGAGGCTATCCCTTTGGGCTCATGTAATGCTAAGTGCTAGCACTTTAGACCTGCTGAGGTCTGTTTAGAAACAATCCGGGTTCACTGTCTGCTTGCTGGATCAGTGGAGTCCAAGTTGCTTCCTTGTCCCTCGGAGATGGGTGAAAACTGGTCTTCAGCTCGTCTGTCACTTGTCTTTTGTAAATGTCAACAAGTTTAGACATTGTTCGGACCAAAAAGAATCTTGTCTTTTTTAAGTGTCAACAGTTGTGGTGGCGCAGGCGATGTGAAGAAATGAAGAAGGGCACATGCTCCATCAAACACAGGAAGAGTTCAAGGCGGATCTTAAGCGGCAGTTCTATCCAGAGAATGCCGAGGACAAGGCCCGAGGTAAACTCCGACGCCTTACCAAAAAGGCTTCATTCGTGATTATGTCAAAGAATTTTTAGAACTACTGCTGGAGATCCTCGACATGGGCGAGAAGGACTCCCTATTCTCGTTCATGGATGGCCTCTCTGGATGGGCCAAGATGGAACTACAAAGGCGAGGGGTCCAAACCCTTGCCCAAGCCATGCAAGTGACCAAGTCTCTTATCGAGTTAAGAAGATAGGAGATTCATCCAAATCAAAAGACAAGAGGGGCAATCCTGCTAAAGGTGGGGGAGAAAAGGAGAAACCATCTAAGGAGTTTCCCACCTAAGCTGGCATTTGAGAAGGGAAAGTTCCGCGGCAATACCAATGGAGGAGGCGATCATCCGAAGAAGTTAGCATGCTACTTTTGCAGAGATCCCCACAAAGTCATGGACTATCCTAAGAGGGCTAATCTCGCTACACTTATCCAAAGAGAAGAAGAGAAGTAACCGGAGGAGACTAAACTCCACTCACTTCGTCTCCTCAATGCGATCAAGGCAAAGGTAGATGAAAGGCCTCGAGGGGTAATGTTCGTCGAGACAACCATTTTCGGTAAGACCTTCAAGGCCCTTCTAGATACTGGAGCTTCTCATCTTCTTATTTCAAGTGATGTTGCTAGCAAGTTGGGCCTTAAGATCTCTAAGGAATGAGGCACCATTAAGGCCGTCAACTCTAGTCCCACTCCTATCGATGGCGTAGCTCACAAGGTGGGTGAGCATAGGGAGTGGCATGGCCAGGAGAACCTGATAGTCGTGACCATGGACAACTTCGATGTGGTGCTTGGCTTAGAGTTTCTGGACAAAGTGAAGGCCGTGTTGGTTCCTTACACCAACACCATGTGCATCCTTTAGGGGAAGGCGTGCACAGTTCAGATCAAGCGGGAGAGCGTATCATCCAAAATGCTCTCGGCATTACAGATATCCAAGGGAGTTCAACGTCATGAGCCGACCTTCTTGCTACCATTAAGGTGGAGGAAGGCTCAAAGGAAGGGAGGACGTGCCAAGGAGATCCGAGGCGTCTTGGAAGCCTACCAAGACATCATGCCCGCCAAGCTGCCAAGCAAGCTTCCACCTAGAAGAGAGGTGGACCATAAAATCGAGCTCGAGTCAAGAACTCAACCTCCAACCATGGGTCCTTATCGCATGGTGCCACCAAAACTAGAAGAATTTTGAAGGCAGCTGAAAGAGTTATTGGATGCCGAATATATTCGTCCGTCATAGGCTCCCTATGGTGCACCAGTGCTCTTCCAGAAGAAGCATGATGGTTCGTTGCGGCTTTGCATCGACTACCGAGCGTTAAACAAGATCACGGTGAAAAACAAGTACCCTATTCCTCTAATAGCGGACTTGTTCGACAGGTTGGGTCAAGCAAGATACTTTACCAAGCTTGACTTACGCTAGGGGTATTATCAAGTGCGGATTGCAGAAAGAGATGAATCGAAGACCGCGTGCATGACCAGGTACGGATCGTACGAATTCCTAGTTATGCCATTCGGTCTCACCAACGCACCGGCCACATTCTGCACTCTAATGAATAAGGTGTTGGAGCCCTTCTTGGACCATTTTGAGGTGGTCTACCTGGACGATATTGTGGTTTATAGCCAGACTATGGACAAGCATATGGAGCACTTGAGGCAAGTGTTCCAGGCCCTCAGAAGCAACGAGCATTATGTGAAAAGGGAGAAGTGCTCGTTCGCACAAGAGGAAGTGATGTTCCTTGGCCACACCATTGGAATAGGAAAGATTCGGCTAGATCAAGCCAAGATCCAGGCCATATTGGAGTGGGAACCTCCCACCAAGGTGACGGAGCTGCGATCTTTCCTTGGCTTGGTAAACTACTACCGGAGGTTTATTAAGAGCTATTCAGCGATAGTTGCTCCACTCACCGACTTGCTGAAGAAGAATCGAGTTTGGGATTGGAGTTCGAAGTGCCAGGGGGCGTTCGAGGATTTGAAGAGAGCTGAGACGGAGGAACCAGTTCTCGCACTACCTGACTTCAGCAAGCCATATGAAGTGCACACCGACGCGAGTGACTTCGCGATTGGAGGGGTGTTGATGCAGGAAGGACACCCTGTGGCTTATGAGAGTCGGAAGCTCAACGATACCGAGAGGCGGTATACCGTACAGGAGAAGGAGATGACAGCTATGGTTCACTGTCTTCGAGTATGGAAACACTACCTACTTGGCTCGAGGTTCGTGGTGAAGACGGACAATGTGGCCACCAGCTACTTCCAGACCCAAAAGAAGTTGTCTCCCAAGCAGGCGCGATGGCAAGACTTCCTTGCCGAGTTCGACTATGTGCTCGAGTACAAGCCAGGAAGAATCAACTTAGTAGCGGATGCACTAAGTTGAAAGGCTAAGTTCGCCGCTATACTGAGTCATCCTCAGTGTAACGGTCCCAATTTAAATTTTCCATTTAATCACAATCATCTCGTATAATTCCAACGTAGGGCCCATCAAGGTATAATACTTCCAATATAATCATCAGAACTCTTCACTAACCTTCAGAATTTCTACTAAGATAACATCGAGACTTATCATGATAACGCCATGGCTCAAAATTCTATAAGAAACACAGTCTATAATTACCATATCAGGATATATATACATACACAGTTAGAGTCCAACACCAGGTCCTTTATAAATTACAAGTCAAGGGTGATACCCAGCTAAAGTACGCATGTTTATACAAAATCATATACATAACAAAAGTAACTTTTAAAACAGTGGTTCCGGTGATGGTTGCCGCGCAATTGCCCTTAAGCGGGTCCCTTGCCCTTGTCCAAACCTGTAGGTGGAGTTAGAATAGAGTGAGCTTGACGGCTCAGTGAGTAAAACAATAGTTAAATATGCCTATCAAGTAGGTATACATGGCTAAATTATCCGGTTGACATGTGTGTCGTTATACTATTTTTATAGGATCTTATAATTGTCCAGGAACCAAAACCAAACATAGTAACAAGGCCTTACTAGTCGACTAGGCCACCCTATAGTCGACTAAGGCTAACTGTAAGTCGACTAATTCTGAAGCTATAGTCGACTAACTTTACTCCACACGTACCTGCTTCTTTACTAACAGCCAGGGATTTATGTAGTCGACTACCCTTCCTGGTATAGTCGACTAACTCAAGTACTAGTCGACTTGAAGTTTCCTATAGTCGACTAATTCTGGGTCAAAAGTTGTGTTACTCTCTGTTTGTCACCTATAGTCGACTGCCCTCCTGGTGTAGTCGACTAATCCAATATATTAGTCGACTAGTAAGTCGACTATAGTCGACTAAAACTGTCAAAAACAGATTGTTAACTTTCTGTTTGCTCTCTGTATCTGGGATTAGTCGACTACAGTCTATATGTAGTCGACTAATCCTGCTATCCAGCAGAATATCTGCCTAATTATCACACTTTTAGTCGACTATCCCAGGGACCAAGTCGACTACTCTACATAGAAATTGCCTGTTAAGAAGTGATTCCAGATTTAAAAGTTAAGGATTTATGTATGATTATATCATAGGATTTCTATCTTAGTAATATCCATATATACACAACATAATCTCCCCTTTTACGCCTCCGGTTCAACCCGGTCCCTTCCTCCATTACATACAATATATAATCTCCCCTTCTACGCCTCCGGTTCAACCCGGTCCCTTCCTCCAACACATACAATATATAATCTCCCCTTCTACGCCTCCGGTTCAACCCGGTCCCTTCCTCCAACACATCATACCATCATATAATATCCATATGCAAGACATATAAGAATATCATGGATTCATAAACAAAATTAGTAGTACTTGCGGAATTGTAAACACATGATCCCAAAAATATATAGTGTCAAGTACTTGTTACCTCTTACGCTTTATTTCATTTCCTACTTCATTCTACTCATCATATTATTAGGATTAACATGTTCTACTCACCCTTGAAGTTGTATGTTCTGATTTTTGCTGCTGCCCTTTGTTGTTGCTGCTGCTTTAACTGCTGTTGCTGCTGCCCTTTACTGCTGCTGCTGCTGCTACTCCCTTGCTGCTGTTGCTGCTCCTTTGCTGCTGCTGCTGCCTTGCTGCTGCAGCTGCTGCTACCTTGCTGCTGCAGGGAAAGGAGAGAGAGGGAGAGAGGTTGTGAAGAGAGAGAGAGAGAGTTTGATCCAAAAATGTTTAATCCTCTTCATCCCCCTCTATTTATAGCCTCTAACTTTCTATAGTAATGTGCCATGTGTCCCCTATTTCTACTCTACTCCATACCCTATACCAAGCTCCATATCTCTCCCCCCTCTCCATGAGGTACAAGCATGGGGGGCATGGTGGTGAGTTGACCATATGGGGGTATTCTTATACCTATATACATAAATGTATAAATACTTATGTATATACTTGCTCATACATACACATTAATAAACATGACTTAACTAAGGTATCATGCATGCATACTAATTCTCATTACCTCTTTTAAGGTATGATTATTTAGGGAAAGTAATGCTCTAATTAAGGCAAGTGTTACATTCTACCCTCCTTATGGAAGTTTCGTCCTCGAAACTTAACGTACCTTGAAACAAATGTGGATGGGCCTTTCTCATCTCCTCTTCCAGCTCCCAAGTTGCTTCTTCTATATTTTGATTTCTCCATAAGACCTTGACCAAGGAAATATTTTTGCTTCTCAATTGCTTCTCCTTGCGATCAAGAATTTGTACTGGTTCTTCCGCGTAAGACATATCTTCTAGTATATGCAGGGGTTCATAGGAGATGACGTGATCAGGATCGGGCACATACTTCCTCAGCTGAGATACATGAAATACATTGTGCATCCGTTCTAAGGCAGGGGGTAGGGCCAAGCGGTAAGCAACCGGTCCAATTTTATCCAGTATCTCAAACGGACCCACATATCTAGGGGCTAATTTGTTCTTACTGCCGGTGCGTCTCACTCCCTTCATTGGAGATACCTTCAGAAAAACACTATCCCCTACTTCAAACTCCAGTGGTCTGCGATGATTGTCTGCATAAGCTTTCTGTCTGTTCTGGGCTGCTTTCATCCTTTCCTTGATTAGCTTGATCTTCTCCGTAGCCTCTTGAATTACATCGGGGCCGAACAATCTTCTATCCCCAACTTCCTCCCAACAGATTGGCGATCTACACCTCTTCCCATACAATGCTTCAAATGGAGGCATACCAATAGTGGACTGATAACTATTATTATAAGCAAACTCCACTAAGGGTAAATAGTTGTCCTAACTTCCCCCAAAATCTAGTACACAGGTTCTCAACATATCTTCCAATATTTGAATAGTCCTTTCTGACTGTCCATCTGTTTGGGGGTGGGCTGCTGTACTGAGTTGCAATTTAGTGCCCATAGCTTTGGACAAACTCTTCCAAAATCTTGATTGAAATCTTGGGTCTCGATCTGATACAATGGATTCAGGTACTCCATGTAATCTAATTATTTCTCGGACATATACCTGAGCCAGTCTTTCCATTGAATAATTGATCCGGATAGGCAGAAAATGGGCAGATTTGGTGAGTCTGTCTACCACTACCCAGACTGTATCCAGTCCTTGGGACGTCCGAGGAAGTCCAGTGACGAAATCCATAGCAATTTGACTCCACTTCCATTCGGGAATAGATAAAGGCACTAACAAACCTGGGGGCTTCTTATGTTCCGCCTTTACTTGTTGACAGACTAAACATTTGTGGACAAAATTTGAAATGTCTACCTTCATTCCTTCCCACCAGAAGTTATGTCGCAGATCTTGGTACATTTTTGTGCTTCCGGGATGAGCTATATAAGGTGTACTATGAGCCTCCTTCATTATTTCTTCTTTGATCTCTGCTACATCTGGCACACATAATCTGCGTCCAAGCCGCAGTACATCACCTTCTATTTGAAACTCCTTGAGTTCTCCTTCTTGCACTTTCTTCATAATCTTCTTTATTTGAGTATCTCCTTGTTGGGCCTCTTTGATCTTGTCGTATAGATTAAATTGAATACTTACTTGATTCAATTTACACTCAGAATTAGAAGGATCAATGACTCGCACTTCTATTTGCATTTCTTCTAGATCTCTTAAGATTCTTGCTTGACGAGTCATCAAGGCGGCCAGGGTCCCTCCTGATTTCCGGCTCAAAGCATCAGCCACCACATTGGCCTTCCCAGGGTGGTATTGAATAGTGATATCATAATCCTTCATTAGTTCTAACCACCTCCTCTGCCTCATGTTCAGTTCCTTTTGTGTGAAGATGTATTTTAAGCTCTTATGATCAGTAAAAACTTCACAAGACACTCCATACAAATAATGTCGCCAGATCTTTAAAGCAAAAATCACAGCGGCTAATTCCAAGTCATGAGTGGGGTAATTTCTTTCATGGGTCTTCAATTGTCGGGATGCATAGGCAATGACTTTTCCATGTTGCATTAACACACATCCCAATCCCAGTTTTGATGCATCACTAAAGATGACAAATCCTTCAGTCCCCGAAGGTACAATTAAGACAGGAGCAGATGTCAGTCTAGCTTTAATCTCCAGGAAGCTCCTATCTTGATCTTCTCCCCATGCAAACTTCTTATTCTTTCTAGTTAATTGAGTCATTGGTGCTACAATCAGAGAAAATCCTTCTACAAATCTTCTGTAGTACCCAGCTAATCCCAAGAAACTTCGAACTTCAGTAACATTAGTGGGTCTAGGCCAGTCTCGGATTGCTTCGATTTTTACCGGGTCTACTGATATTCCTTCCTTAGATATGATATGGCCAAGAAACCCTACTTGTTCTAGCCAAAATTCACATTTCTTCAACTTTGCATAGAGTTGCTTCTCTCTCAAGATTTGAAGGACAGTATTAAGATGTTTCTTGTGATCTTCTATATTCTTTGAATAGACTAAATATCATCAATAAATACCACTACAAACTGGTTTAGATATGGTTGAAAAATCCGATTCATTAAGTCCATAAATGCTGCCGGGGCGTTAGTGGGTCCAAAAGGCATGACTAGAAATTCAAAGTGTCCATATCTTGTCCGGAAAGCTGATTTGGGCACATCTTCAGGTTTGATCTTCAACTGGTGATATCCTGATCTAAGGTCTATCTTAGAAAATACACAAGACCCTTGTAGTTGATCAAATAAGTCATCAATTCGAGGAAGAGGGTACTTATTCTTGATAGTTGCCTTATTCAATTCCCGGTAGTCAACACATAGTCTCATACTCCCATCCTTCTTCTTTACAAATAGTACAGGTGCTCCCCAGGGAGATACACTTGGCCGAATGAAACCTTTGTCTAATAAGTCCTGCAATTGAGTTTTAAGTTCTTTCATTTCTGCAGGGGCCATACGGTACGGTGCCTTAGAAATTGGGGCAGTACCGGGTATTACATCTATTGTAAATTCTACTTCCCGATCTGGGGGCAGGCCTGGTAAGTCTTCTGGGAACACATCAGGGAACTCATTCACAATTGGAATAGTCTTAATATTTACATCAGTCCTGGTGGTATCCAATACCGAAGCCAGGAATCCTTGACACCCTTGCTTCATTAACTTGGTGGCCTTGATGGCTGATATGTGAGGTATATCACAACTAACTTTTTCTCCTTCAAAAATAAACTCCGGAGTCCCTTCCATATTAAAGATAATCCTCTTCTTATTACAATCCACATGGGCACTACAAGCAGACAACCAGTCCATTCCTAGTATGGCATCGAACTCCATTTCACCTAGCTTAATCAGATCAATGGATGTTTTCATTTCTCCAATTATCACTTCACAATTCGCATATCTAGTGCTAGCTATCAAATTTTCCCCTATAGGTGTGGACACAACCAATTGAAATCCTAGGAGTTTTGATACTTGATTTAGTTTATAAGCAAAAGCACTAGATACGAATGAATGAGTAGCTCCAGGGTCAAACAATGCATGGGCAATATGTCCTGATACGGAGATCATACCTTCCACCACTGCATTTGAGGCCATTGCTTCCCGGTGGGTTAATGCGAAGGTTCTGCCTTGCACCCGAGGTTGCTGAACCGATGACTGGGTTGCAGCAGGACGTGGGGCATTACTGGCTTGTCCTCTGGGAGGATTCGTCCTCATGGTCGGCCTTCCACTTCCTCTACTCGGCCCTTGGCTTCCACGCATTGTCGGACAATTTTTCCTTAGATGTCCCACTTCTCCACAATTAAAACAAGACCTGTCTAGGAGACAGTTTCCAAAATGGTTTACTCTACACCTCTGACACCAGGGAGCCTCCGAGATTCTGGGATGGGACGCAGAGGTAGCTTGTGTCTTCGAGGGGGTGTCTCTGTTTCTCAGCCATGTTCTCCCGCCTCTGGCCCCTCCTCCTCTATGAAAAGTGGTGTTAAACCCAGGCCCTTTGCTACTGGTGGATCCTGATGCCGTCATCATTGGAGGTCCTTGATAACGGGGGCGCTTAGAATTGGGAGTTCCTTCCACCCAGTCTCCCTGACCTTCTTGTATGTTCATTTCTACCTCCAAAGCTCTTTCTACTGCCTGGAGATAATTCCTCAGTTGTAATGGAATCAGTCGGCCACGAATATCCGATCTTAGGCCCTTTACGAACATCTTTGTCTTTTCTGCTTCACTCCTTACCAAGGCATCAGCATACCTGGATAGCTGAGTGAATTTCTGATCATACTGGGATACATTCATAGAACCTTGACGTAGTTCCAAGAATTCTGTCGCCATTTTATCTCTGGCTGTCTCCGGAATGTATTTCTCAGTGAACTTGTTCACCAAGAATTCCCAGGTGATTGATTCCCTTGCATTCTTCATACTATGCTTCACTGCCCTCCACCAATATTCCGCTTCCTTTTGGAACATAAAAGAAGAGAATGACACCTTTTGTTCATCAGTGCAGCTCATAACTTCTAGGATCTTTTCTATTTGAAGGAGCCATGTGTAACGCCCCGATCCTGGCGGATACGGAGACATTACTGCAACGTACATACGCAAGTCAGAAGTACCTTCACGTATATACGCTAAGCATCAGTACAGGCAAGAATCAGAGTACGGAAGCAAGTGGTGCATTATACATTCCAACACATGAGTACAATTACAAAGTTATCACCAGAGGTGATCCAATATTACATGAATATTACACCACCGACATGCGCAATTGCGAGATTACAAGTAGATGTACAAGTATGAACAGTGCACAGGCACTCACGAGTTTATAAAAGGAAAACTCGAGAGGCACACAAGGGGCCTGGAAGGATAGAACTCTGAACGGTCTGCTGGAGATCCACGCTACCGCTGCGCCACTCTGATTAACAACAGAGAGAATCCACACGCTCCAAGCTCCTTGACCTGGACATGAGAATCCAGGGGAGTCAGATGAAACTCCCCAGGCGAGTGGTGATACAAAAGCCAAGTGGCGAGCAAGGATAAGCATATGTAAAGCGATAAACCAAATAAAGCCGAGGACGAGCAAATCTAATTTGTATGGTTTCAGATCACGGCTCCATAAGACTAGTACGTCGAAGGAATAATCCAAACAAGGAAACCCTCATCTATATACCCTTATCTTATGTCACCATAATCTAAGCACATACAACCAGACTGCACTCAGGGCATGATAAGATAATGAACAGGAGGCAGGTAGATACAAGGGATAAAGCAGAGCATGAGCAGTTAATATAATAATACTCATAAAACCGGAAATCCGATGTAAAATCCAGGACAAGCAAATATAGTAAAAATGAAAGGGCATTATATAAGCTTAAGCTACGACCTCATGAGACTAGTACCTCGAGGGAGTAATCCAAACAAGGAAACCCTCATATATATACCTTTATCTCATGTCACCGTAATCCAAGCGTATACAACACCCACAATTAGCGTCTTATTACTGTTATTATTATTATACTCGTCTTACCCTGATATCTAGCTATGTGAACTAGCGTCCCAGCACACATAGATCCATATCCGAGTAAAGCAAGGTTGTTATTGGAAACCAGCGGGGGTATCAACGAACTATGTTTACAGTGGGTCCCGTACATACCCGGGACCACGGCCCAGGATGTTCCGCTGCTTGGTGACGGAACCTGCCGCAAGGCTAACAGGAGGGACTTATTGTATGCCCTTATCAGGATTCAGGAGGAGGGAGCCAGCACTCCCCTCGGTTGCCTGGAGGCCCACAGGTCAGACCGGAAGTTTTAGTTGCACAACATGCCTAATACCACTGTAAACACGAACATATATTGATAGCCGCATGTTTCCCCCGACCCGATGCAAGTTGTTCCTTTTATGATTTATTAGGTTAATTATCAATTTACGGGAATAACAGGAGCAGGACATGATCAGGAATTCAGGAGTTCAGGTCACTGTATATAATACAGGATAACAGGTCACTGATCATGATACAGGATATCAGGTCACTGTACATAGTACAGGATAACAAGGCAGGGTTCCCGTAAATGTGATAATCACAGGTCAAGTATATCATGCTGGGTGTCAAGTGATAGCATGACAGGGTGATGATATTTAGACAGGTAACCAGTCATGTCAAGAGATTGATATAGTCCGGTGGCAAGCCATGTCTGAGGTCAGGTGATAACACATCAGTTGTCAGGTGATATACATGTGTTAAAAGTAATATGAAAACGATAAGTAGTATAGACAGGTGTCAGGCATGAAGTAATGGCATGGTACGTGTTATCATAACAAGCTTTGTAAATAATAGGCATCAGCGAAATGGTTGAGCATATCAAGCGGAGCTAAGCAAGCTGGAAATACAGATAGCAACCAGGATTTATCACTGGAGCGTCTGGCGAGGTTACCGGGACGACTCGACTGAAGTACGAGCGGTAAATCCGGCAGCAACTCGCCTAGACGAATCTAGTGGTAAAGCGCTGAACGCTGATCATGATAACCAGGCGGAGCTGAACAAGCTGGAGGCATAAGCAGCGAACAGAGTTTAGACACTAATACGCTCTGCGAGGTTACCGGGATACTCGGATTAAGATACGAGTAGAGAATCCGGCAGCAACTCGCCTAGACGAATTTAGTGAATAAGGCACTGAGCGCTAAGCATGCTCACCAGGCGGAGCTGAGAAACCTGACGATCCCAATCACCTCTCTTTCGAGATCGTGAGTGACCGGAGGTTGAAGGGTCCGGAAGCCAAGTATGGTATAAGGCAGTACAATACATCACAGGCATGGTATGAGTACAAGAAGGAAACTACCCTAGTACAAGCATTCGTCACAGAGCAATACATGTCCAGATATTGGCACTCGGCCATACACAATACAGGGACTCAGCCCAAAACATAATACATGAGATGGAATACATATCGACCCGACGAAGCGGGGAAACCCAAATGGAGGCGAGAGCGAGGACACTCGCCTAAATCTCCGGAAAGCCGAAAGTCTGGAATCCATGGAACTCGCGCACGCGCCATAAAATAATATATAAATGTGAGGAGAGAGAAAGTGAAGAGGAGAGAGAAAGAGTGAGAGAGGAAGAGGGAGAAACCTAGAGAGAGAAAGGGACACAGGGAGACGCGGGTTCGCGGACGCGGGAGACGCGTCGCAGGAATAGCAGACGCGGGAGTCGCGTTGTGAAGACACCACAAACGCGGGGTTAGAGACCCGCGTTCAAATCAGGGCACGAGGGAAACGCGGACGCGGTCGTGGGGTCCGCGTCGCGTTAGCACGAGGCGATCACAGACGCGGTTATTAGCCCCGCGTCGTGACGATACAATAACGCGAGGGCCGCGTCAAGAGGAGGTCGCCCGCACGCGGGGGTAAGATCCGCGTCGGCAAATAATCAGAGAGAGAAGGAAAGGTGATTCCTTTGTTGTGCCCGACGAAGGGATGTTCGGCCCCAATCCAAAAGGAGGGTACCGGCCCTAGGTCTTGCCAACGGAGAAGCACAGGAAGAACACAGACGCGGGCTTTAGCTCCGCGTCGTGTTGACACGAGAGAGATACAGACGCGGGCGTTGGCCCCACGCTGCGTCGATACATAAACGCGGAGGCCGCGTTACGGATAGCCTAGACGCGGGGGAGAGACCCGCGTCGGCAAGTCACAAAGGGAGACTGGGAGTTGAGGCGAGAGAGGGAAAGTCCCAGGAGAGAGAGAGAGAGAGAGTCCAAGGGAGAGAGAGAAAGAGATGAAGGCAGGAGAGAGAGAGAGAGAGAGAGAGAGAGAAAGGAAATAGGGGGAGAGAGAGTGTGTGAGATTCAGGAGAGAGAAACAGAGAAGGGGGGCTGTTGCCCCCCCTCCCGCACACACACAGTGCCCCCCATTGGGGGCACTCGGCTTGGCCGCCGGCCAGGCGGCGGCGCCGGGCGGCGCCGGCCGCCGGCAGGGGAGTGGCGCCGGCCACTCCCCAGGAGGAGAGGGAGGAAGAGGAGAGGGAAGTAAAAGAAAGAAAAGGAAAGTAAGGAAAGGAAAAGGAAAGTAAAGAAAAGAAAAGGAAAGGGAGAAAGAAGAGGCTCGCCGGAGATCGGGGGTCTCCTCGCCGGCGACGAGGTGGCCAGAGGTGGCTGGTCGGGAGATGGGGTCGGCTGGCTCTCTTGGAGGAGATGAGGAAGAAGAAAGAAATGAGAAGAAGAGAAAGAAAGAAAAGGGAAAAGAAATAGAAAAAGAAAGGAGAGAGAGAGAGTGATGGTGATGGGATGTGATGGGAGTAGGTAAGGGGGGGTGGTGTCTCCCACGTGGGGGAGATGGCTGCGGGATTGATGGGAGAAAAGAAAGAAAAGAAAGAAGAGAAAAGATTAAAGAATAATAATATTATAATATGGTCGCGAAAATTGACTGTTCCGGAAAAATCCCCAAAAATACCCGGAGGTAGAAAACGTCATCCTGAGGAATAATATGCAATCGGTTTTCCAAAATAAAATTCCGTTTTCAAATTAAAAATCCAAAAGTCAGCCGCCGATACCGGTCTACACCGGGTCGGCCGGATTTTGATAAATTCTGAAAAATCCCAGAAAATGTATTAAAGAAGAAAATATGATTTTAAGAAATAAAGCGAAAGCGGAATTCAGAAATTCAATCCCGATTGTAAACTAAAAATCCTGGAATCAACCAGCGATACTGGCCGATACCGACACCGGTGGAATTTTCATAAATTCATAAAATCCTTAGAAAAGGTATTTAGATAGAAAATGGGATTTTGAGAAATAATGTCTAAAGACACTTTTAGTAATTCCAATTAGTTTGTAAATTAAAAATCCGGGAATCGGTCAGCAGTACTGGTCGACACCGGTTTTGAAGATTTTCAACTTAATTGAGGAAAATTCCAGAAAATCATAGAAAATCTAGAATATTGGAAAATGATGTTTAAACTGAAATCGGTCAAATCAGAATACCGAAATGTCCAAATCGAGCAATACTCTAGGATCGGGCCCTCGGTTCAGACTAGGGCCGACTCCGAGTCCTCGAATCCAAATCCAAGACAAAACGTTCATATAAATAATTTATAATACAAAACAAATATAGGAAGTAAATCAAAAAAATACGATCAGAAAATACGAATACGCAACTAAGTACGTATTCCGGGAACGGGGTGTTACACCATGCTTCGGCTTGTAAGGGGTTCGCCTCTCCTTCAAATACGGGCGGTTTCATCTTCTGAAACTGCTCCAGTGCTCGGTGGGAGTTGTTACTGCTCGCTCTGGTCATTAGTTGTGCGAGCCACTCCGGCATTACCCCTGGAGTTCCCTCATTCCCTCTCATTTGAACTTCAGAGTCTCCATCATTGTTCACGGGGGTGCACTCCCCATCTCACTGTAGTGTGTCGTATCGAGCGACAGGGACTCATCATGGGGTAGTTGGTTCAAATCCATTTGTCTTCCCTATATAAAAATAAGGGCGTCTAATCAACATACTACACAATATAGGAATGCATTGGGATAAAACTTTAGTCTCAGGCAATCATGTTAATAACATTACTTTTGAAAACAAGCAACTGATTATATATATATATATATATATATATATATATATATATATATATATATATATATATATATATATATATAGTTACATCCATCATGGATACAAAAGGTATTATGCTGACATGCCTTCCTTCTTGGATATCCAGACTAACCCATGTGCATTCATAAGATATATGCCAGGGTACATACAACAACCCTAAGGATATCCATTACCTAACATACTAGGCCTATACATGTATATACATCAAAAGTGCCGGCTCTAAGGTTCACCCTTCGTAGGGTAGAGTATCCCCACTAGAATCTCCGCTAGTGCTGCTGCTATCATCCATATCTTCCTCGGGGTCTTCTTCCGGTGATTCGTCCCCGGCGCAGCACCAGTCGTCTAAGTCATCATAAAGGTCCATATCCTCTTCCCACGTTTCGTTCCAAAAGACGCCTCCATATGTAAATCCCCTTCGGGTTTCTTCTTTAATCGTGCTAGAGTGCTCCGTCACTGCTATCTCAAGTGAATCTCCCACAAAGCTTTCTGTGTCAACATTGGTTGGTTCAGGCTCATTAGATGCCTGCGACTCAACCTCCTCACAATCTACCCAATTTAGGGGTACAATCGTTTCCGCTGGATCAGTTTCGTCCGACTCGTACCCCCAGTCCATGGAATCCGCCACCCAGCTCTCACTCGAGCTATCGGAGCTAGAGACTGGCCAGTATACATCGGAGTCCCCCATCTACATGTAAACAAAAAGGTCGTATCAATCTCAAGTCCATGAAATAGTCTCAATCATACGGCTATCATCAAGAAGCAGCATAAATAGACACACTTGTAACTATACTTATCCTTAGTCTACTCATAAGTCTCATGTCTTTAGAATAACTCAGATTCAATAGATAATTTAATGCATCCCTTGTCACCTAATGCCAACTACTTAACTATGATCACATGTCTGCACGTGTAAACCTAACAATTTCATCATCTCTTACTCCTTCTACTTCTAAACCATTGCTCTGATACCAACTGTAACGGTCCCAGTTTAAATTTTTCATTTAATCACAATCATCTCGTATAATTCCAACGTGGGGCCCATCAAGGTATAATACTTCCAATATAATCATCAGAACTCTTCACTAACCTTCAGAATTTCTACTAAGATAACATCGAGACTTATCATGATAACGCCATGGCTCAAAATTCTATAAGAAACACAGTCTATAATTACCATATCAGGATATATATACATACACAGTTAGAGTCCAACACCAGGTCCTTTATAAATTACAAGTCAAGGGTGATACCCAGCTAAAGTACGCATGTTTATACAAAATCATATACATAACAAAAGTAACTTTTAAAATAGTGGTTCCGGTGATGGTTGCCGCGCAATTGCCCTTAAGCGGGTCCCTTGCCCTTGTCCAAACCTGTAGGTGGAGTTAGAATAGAGTGAGCTTGACGGCTCAGTGAGTAAAACAATAGTTAAATATGCCTATCAAGTAGGTATACATGGCTAAATTATCCGGTTGACATGTGTGTCGTTATACTATTTTTATAGGATCTTATAATTGTCCAGGAACCAAAACCAAACACAGTAACAAGGCCTTACTAGTCGACTAGGCCACCCTATAGTCGACTAAGGCTAACTGTAAGTCGACTAATTCTGAAGCTATAGTCGACTAACTTTGCTCCACACGTACCTGCTTCTTTACTAACAGCCAGGGATTTATGTAGTCGACTACCCTTCCTGGTATAGTCGACTAACTCAAGTACTAGTCGACTTGAAGTTTCCTATAGTCGACTAATTCTGGGTCAAAAGTTGTGTTACTCTCTGTTTGTCACCTATAGTCGACTACCCTCCTGGTGTAGTCGACTAATCCAATATATTAGTCGACTAGTAAGTCGACTATAGTCGACTAAAACTGTCAAAAATAGATTGTTAACTTTCTGTTTGCTCTCTGTATCTGGGATTAGTCGACTACAGTCTATATGTAGTCGACTAATCCTGCTATCCAGCAGAATATCTGCCTAATTATCACACTTTTAGTCGACTATCCCAGGGACCAAGTCGACTACTCTACATAGAAATTGCCTGTTAAGAAGTGATTCTAGATTTAAAAGTTAAGGATTTATGTATGATTATATCATAGGATTTCTATCTTAGTAATATCCATATATACACAACATAATCTCCCCTTCTACGCCTCCGGTTCAACCCGGTCCCTTCCTCCATTACATACAATATATAATCTCCCCTTCTACGCCTCCGGTTCAACCCGGTCCCTTCCTCCAACACATACAATATATAATCTCCCCTTCTACGCCTCCGGTTCAACCCGGTCCCTTCCTCCAACACATCATACCATCATATAATATCCATATGCAAGACATATAAGAATATCATGGATTCATAAACAAAATTAGTAGTACTTGCGGAATTGTAAACACATGATCCCAAAAATATATAGTGTCAAGTACTTGTTACCTCTTACGCTTTATTTCATTTCCTACTTCATTCTACTCATCATATTATTAGGATTAACATGTTCTACTCACCCTTGAAGTTGTATGTTCTGATTTTTGCTGCTGCCCTTTGTTGTTGCTGCTGCTTTAACTACTGTTGCTGCTGCCCTTTACTGCTGCTGCTGCTGCTACTCCCTTGCTGCTGCTGCTGCTCCTTTGCTGCTGCTGCTGCCTTGCTGCTGCAGCTGCTGCTGCAGGGAAAGGAGAGAGAGGGAGAGAGGTTGTGAAGAGAGAGAGAGAGTTTGATCCAAAAATGTTTAATCCTCTTCATCCCCCTCTATTTATAGCCTCTAACTTTCCATAGTAATGTGCCATGTGTCCCCTATTTCTACTCTACTCCATACCCTATACCAAGCTCCATATCTCTCCCCCCTCTCCATGAGGTACAAGCATGGGGGGCATGGTGGTGAGTTGACCATATGGGGGTATTCTTATACCTATATACATAAATGTATAAATACTTATGTATATACTTGCTCATACATACACATTAATAAACATGACTTAACTAAGGTATCATGCATGCATACTAATTCTCATTACCTCTTTTAAGGTATGATTATTTAGGGAAAGTAATGCTCTAATTAAGGCAAGTGTTACACTCAGAGTCTCTTACTCGATCGCATCAAAGAAGTCTTGGCTCAGGACCCTACAGCCAAGAACATGATGGCGTATGCTAAGGAGGGCAAGACTCGGAGGTTCTGGTTAGAAGGAAATCTGCTTTATACGAAGGGGAGGCGGTTGTATGTGCCGCTGTTCGGGAACCTAAGGAGGGAGCTTCTCAAGGAGTGTCTTGACTCACAGTGGGCGGGACATCCAGGTGTGCACCGTACCTTAGCTCTCACAGAAGAAAGTTATTATTGGCCTCACATGAGGGATGATGTTGAGGCCTATGTGAAGACTTGTCTTGTGTGCCAACAAGACAAGATAAAGCAAAGAGTACCGGTCGGATTGTTGGAACCACTGCCGATTCCAGAGCGACCTTGGGAAAGCATCTCCATAGACTTCATCATGGGCTTACCCAAGTCCGAGGGGTGCAATATTATTATGGTGGTGGTCGACTGGTTTTCAAAGTATGACATCTTCATTCCAGCCCCAGCCAAGTGTCCAGCCGAGGTAGCAGCCCCACTATTCCTGAAGCATGTGGTGAAGTATTGGGGTTTGCCTAAGACGATCGTGAGTGATCGAGATGGCCGCTTCACAGGCAGGTTCTGGACGGAGCTCTTCAAGCTCATTGGGTCGGACTTGAACTTCTCCACTAGCTTCCACCCTCAGACGGATGGCCAGATAGAGCGGATGAATGGCTTATTGGAGGTCTACCTGAGGCACTATGTGAGTGCCAACCAGCAGGATTGGGCGAAGCTTCTGGACATAGCCCAATTCTCTTACAACCTATAAAGGTGTGAGTCTACCAGGAAGAGTCCGTTTGAGATCATCACTGGAAACAGCCGCTCACTCCTAACTCCATTGCTACGGGCTACAAGGGAAATAGTTCGGCTGCCTATAAATTTGCCAAGGGGTGGAAAGAGCAGACGAGTTGGCGCGTTCGTGTCTAAACAAGGCGGCCAAGAGGATGAAGAAATGGTTGATAAGAAGAGAAGGCATATAGAGTATCAGGTTGGTGACCTAATCCTTGTCAAGCTTTCTACTTTGGATCGGCACAAGGGACTACACAAGAGCTTGATAAGGAAGTACGAAGGCCCATTTCTGATTGAGAAAAGAGTGGGGAATGTAGCCTACAGGGTACAACTTCCTCCAACGGTGAAGTATCATCCGGTCTTTCATGTGAGCATGTTAAAGCCTTACCATAAGGACGCGGAAGATCCGGATCGTGGGAAATCCAGTCAAGCACCAGCAGGAATTCGCATGGAGTTCGACAAGGAAGCAGAAGAGATCATAGCGGACAGGATGGTTCGTGAAGCGAACAACCACCCGAGGTTGGAATACTTTGTGAAGTGGAAGGGATTGCCAGATAGCGAAAGCAGTTGGGAACCGGCACGAGCTCTTTGGCAGTTCGAGGACTTGATCGAGAAGTTCCATCAGGAGAAAACTCAGCGATGAGGGCATCGCTCGGATAGGTGGGGGAGAATGTCACGAACTGCTCCATCTTGGTACACTTGGGCTCATATTGGGCTCATTTGGGCTCATCCCATGTGATAGAGTGGGCTAGGATAATATTGTAAATACCATGTAAAGAGAGATATCTCTAGAAGATTCCCCTAGAGAGATATTCCATGGAAGATTTCTAGAGGGATACTCCCTAGAAGGATATTCCATAGAAGATTCCTAGAGGATTCTAGAATAAGATATTTAGGGATGAATATAAGGGAGGTTCTAGATATTCTAGAAGCCTCCAATTCTAGAGAATTCTTGTACAAGCCTTTGCCTATAAATAGGGGCCAATGGTGCTCATTTGTAATCATCAAGGAAAGCAAGCGTAAGCAATACAAGTTTTCACTTCTTCTCCAAGTGTTCTCTCTCTCTATTGAGTGAGTGAGTGTGAGGGTTAGGCTGACTTAGCTTCGCTTCTAAGGCGAAAGAGCGAGCTAAGTACTGCGCAGGTTTGAGTGGTTTGAATTCAAAAGAATTCGCCTGTGACACGATGCGCTTGCAAATAAAAACAATAAGTATCTTCATAGAACAAAATTTAGATGAAATTAAAAATTAAATATTTATTATATATTTCCAAAATAATATTATAAAATTTATAATTGGGTAGTCAAACATTTAATTAAATATAACTTTAATTTCAATGATATAATAAATATGATATGAAAAGCTATTAAAGAGTTGGAGCCATGTAATAATAACAATCAACGAGAGAGTGACATACAGTTTAATGTTAGTTGTAAAGTAATTTTTTTTAAATTTTTTAAATTAAAATATGTAAAGAGACATGAGAGCGAACCATGCGCGACTATTAGGACTCAAGAGTTTGCATTATATTGTGGAGACTAACTTTTATACAAGATAATTTATTCTTATCCATTTTTTCCCCTTGTAAGACCAATGCTTATAAAAAATGAAATAATATGAGTATCATGTTTGGGTAAGTATTTAAGTACTCTATATCAAAATAAGTTATGTCAATTTTCTTTGCTTTGGGATGAAAATAACTAAAAGATTACCCATATGGTACTTGTATCATTAACTAATCCATTTTTATTGATATAATTTATATTAAAAGTGTGATCTGAACTAAAAAATTAAACTGATCGATTCTCTTACAGTGACAACTTTATAATAAAATAGAACTTTTTCTTTTTTATAAAAAACACTAGAATGAGACTGTTATATGATTTTATGACATCCGATCGCATTTTCATTAAAAGAAGATTTTAATTTTATACTTAACTTCAGTACTTAAAAAACTAGCATTTCCTTTTGGATAGTCAATTCCAACAGTAGTAGTACTCTGTATGTCCTTGGGGACCAAACTAACCACCAACCGTTGAGCACTGAGATCCAAAAAAATCCAGCCTCGTGCAGGCAACAAGTCTCTTCTCCTTTGTTTCTTTTCAACAACGACGAACTGCTCCAATTTAAACAGGGAGGCAGCATGAAGGCCCATTCTCCTCTGCTCTCTCTTGGCAGCAAAAGGACAATAGCCCGGCCCGGCCCACCTATAAATCTTGTCTTTCTTGTATTATTATTTAATAATTGTAGGGTTTGTATTGGCCTGCCAATGGATCTGGTTCGGGTGGGTATGATAGTTTTCAGACGCGGAGCCGATTACAATTACAGGTATCAGACCCGATCCGATTACCCGCGGGTCAAAAACAATTGTCCTCATACCCGTCCTGTTTAGTGACGAGTTCAGACGCGATTATCCGACCCGACCCGATTACCTCACTCAGTGGTGGATATAAGGTGTTTTCCCAGTGTGGGTGTAAATGTAATAATATTTTCGGTGTGAGCGTAAATATAATATGATACGAGAGAAAAAGGTAAAAAAAGATAATGTTACACCCATCAAAACTTGAACTTGTGAACTCTAATTGTTGGTATTCTTCTTAACAAGAATCAATCTGACAACTAATCAAGATCACTGAGATATCAACAATCTAATTGGCCAGGTCGGCAAATATCAGGTGGGAGGTTTTCCGTTCAATAGAACGTTCCTTAATTTAAGAACCACCTTTCAATTTCCTTCCTTGGTTAAAGCACCAATTAGACTGAATCTAACTCAGTCTCGATATACTGTAAAGTATATCCCCTGTATAAAGGACTTAATCCACTTATACAGTATTTGGAGTGAGGTACGATTAGAGCGAATCTCCTTAAGACAATTACGTCCCCCGCACTGGTGCTAACGGGATAATGGACGCTGGTCTCCCAAGATACAACACTCCTTCACGGTATTTGGATAACACTATCAAATCACCGTACGGTCGAACCGTAGTCAACCAGTACCTTCCACAGGATCGTTGAAGCAGCGGGACAAGGACAAATTTCGAATGAATATTTGCCTTTACTTTGGAGTAGCACCCACTGTTGAGGACGAAGGAAGGTTGAAGAATATTCTTCTTCAGAAGTCCCAGATTCAGACAACAATTCTATAAAAGAATCTGTTGAATTTTCTGAGCCCTCTTTCAGAACGAATTTTTGCAGAATCTTCTTTGGAAGTCGCTTCGGAAACCGAGTTACAGATTTCCCACTTCCCTTTTGGAAGTTACTTCACTTCAGAACTCTACTCCCTAGTTCAGAACGCAGACTTGCTTCTGCTTCAGAACTTAGACAGAAAGAGAGAGAGAGAGAGTTGTTTGCTCTTGGTGTCTGTTGTTTCAATTGAGAGATGGGAGCGCTTTATATAGCGCTCCAGGATGGGCCAACGGGTTCGAACCCAATGAAAGGTTGCACCCTTTCGACTCAGCAGTCGTGTCTGTTGGCAGCCCAACAGTCACAACTGTTGGCATTCCAACTGACGCGGAGCGGTCTGTTGGCGGGCGGATTGGATCCGGAGCGGAGCGGGTCCGATTCGGGTATGCTTGCAATCCATACCCGCGAGACCCGATTCAAAAAGAATCAGGCCAGGTAGGGAAGCCGAACCCAGACCCGAGCCCGAGCCCGAGCCTGGCGCCGGCGCCGGCCGCCGCCAGCGGCGGCGCGCACGCACGTGCGGGCATAGATCCCTCCCAATCGCGCGCGAAAACTCCAAGTACCCAAAGGGCACGCCCTTTGTTCTCAATTTTCTCTATTTATACACCACAAACTTCCATCCCAAGGCCAATGTGGGACTAAATGCTTTTAGCTACCTTTAGTCCCGTTTTGGCTTTGAATTAGGCAATCTTTAGACTTGAATATCTCATTCATTCGAAGTCGGAATTGAACATGTGAATAAACCACGTTCATCCCCAATGGAAGGAGAACACACTCTAACCATCATCCAATTGATTCGATCAACGGATCTCGCCATAATTCAACTCGAAGATTCATATTTATATTCTTCAATTCCAACACTAATAACTTAGATTTATAAGTTATTATGTGAGCTAAAACTCAAAAGTACCATTATACTAGTAAACGTAATTTAAAAAGAAAATATTATATTAAAAACTTATTATTTTATTATTTTATAAAATCTTATGTGAGCATCGGCCCACACTAGAGTGTATGTGGGTCTGCCCCAAACCTCACCCTTTAGTTCTGCCAAAAAATAATAATAAAAATAATCCACCAAAAATCTCCTAAATTCACAAAATACTATATTCATCACCTCTTTCCTCCATTTAACTCAAATCCTGATCCTAATCCACCATTATTGCCCATCCTCCTCCTCATCTAACACCGCGCACCTAACAGGCACCCCGATCTCTTTTCTTCTTCTTCTTTTCTCAACTCATCCACCCATCACCAAGTGAACCCATCAATCACAATCATCTCCAACTTCCTCATTGCTGCTGACAATCTCAGATCTCCTCACCTTAGTCTCACCCTTGCTTCGAGCTTCTCGACAACCACTCGCTACCTCCATTGACAACCACCGCCTGCAATTGATCGTCAACTTCACCCTGAGCCGACCATCGATCAGATCTGACATCGTCTGCAACATCCGGCTTCGATCTGTTGCCGCCGTTGCCGATCCGAGTTCGAATCAAACTCGTTGCCTCGAGCTCGATTTCTTCTCGATGAGTCATAGAATAAATCTAAAAGGGTAATTTAAGAAATTACATGCTAAACGTTGCATTTCTAATGACTATGTTCTGAGTGAGTACTAGTTTCTTTTGTTGAAAAGATTAGTGTATTAAACATGCAACTGCAGCACAATGGTACATCTTCCTGTATTGCGGTTACAAATACAGGGCTCAAATTCTGTCCGAACTAAATCACACAATGCTCAAATAAAAGACGAATAGTAAGTTCATATAGTCTTTCTAGTTGCTGGAAATACTTTTTTTCCTTTGTTTATCATTAAAGTGCACCTTTTAATGTATTGCATGGAGAATAAGTTTTCACAGTTTATCAAACTAAAAATTAAAAAAAAAATGGATATCATGCGCGCATGTATATATATTTTCTTTTTTTTTTTTTTGGAGAAAAGACTGTGAGCTCAAAAAAGTGTCCCGGTATTTCATTAATAAATACTTAACAAAATAATTTACAAATGGAGGGAGCAAAGATTTAAAAATACAAAATTGGTCCACTCGAAAAAAAAAACTCCGAGAGAGGTCACTTTACTTTCAGACATCTTGATGAAGAGCGCGTTTTTCATCTAAGCGCCTACGCGACCTAAATAGCTATATTGAGTTAGTTTAACTCAATCTGTTGAAAACTCCTCTGACGCAAATCATCCACCTCACTCTCACTCCCTCCTCATATTCATATTTATGATAAAATATATTACTTAATATGTTTGTTTTGTACATATCAATATTTTTTTTTTTTTCCTTCTTCCTCTTCTTCTTTTGTTGCTACTGCCGCCGTGGCAAACTTATATAACGCAAGTCACCAACTTAGAATTGTATATTTTCACGGATATACTTGAAAAACATGATCCTACTCAAATGAAAACATCTCAAATACAGCTAATTAATTTCTACTTCTGGCCTTTGGTGAGGGGCTAAGGACAGGTCTCAAAAAAGGTCGGCATCTCTCACCGAAAAATATGAAGTTATCTTCTGTGAGGGAGGAGGACATGGGGAGCCTACATCAATAGAAAGAACAAGAGCCTTCCAGTTTAGTCTTTGTCAAAAATGGAGTGATACATCCAAGAGACCACTTGCAGATCATTTTAGGGTTAGCTTCACATTCCAAAATTCAAATAGTTTATAGTATGTTTTTGAGAATATATGTTTCATCAATTTCTTACCAAAATTAGCTGAGGGAGGGCCCACTGGTGACTCTATGGGCCATTGGTTTTGTAAGTTGTGATATCTTTAATGTAAATCTTCGAAATATTATTACCGCCGAGGATAAAAAAAGACCTAAAAAGCTCTGATTCAAAATTATATTGATTCCGCTCCTCACGAGAAATTATCGAACCATTTGATTATTAACTCATTTCAAAATAAAAGACTTGTAAATCAAATAATAGTTAGTAAATAAATTCCGTAGTTTGAAGATAAATGAATTGTTAGTTATAAAATGTAATGCCCGTCAGAAAAATGAATTCTCTGGACCATGAGGAGGTGGTGTGTGAGACTTCTCTGGGAACTAAACAATAAGAAGAAGAAGAAGAATGACAATAAAAGAGTTATTTACCACTAGAAATGGTAACAAAAATGATAACAGGAGAATATAAATCTGAGAAGTTGGAGCTTTAGAAAATGTAACACATCAAATGCTCACTTAATAGATAATTAAATTAGACTCAAAGTAGTCCATCATTGATTCAATTAATTTAACAGAATTTTTTTTTTTTATATACTTAGAGCTGCATGCAATTGCAAATTAAACAAGTGAAATAAGAAAGTTGGCTAAAAGTGAAAAGGTGTCATTTTTTATTTTTGCTGTCTATCTAAATATCGGAAAAAGAAAATGAGAAAACCATTTTTTCTTTTCTCTTTTTCATTTTACACAATCATTTTCTTACTTGCGTCTTACAGTTAATTTTGTGGCGATGTAAATCTCTTTTGCAATAAATTGTAACTCAAAACAATTAATTTTGTGTTGATGTAAATCTCACTTGCATTCTAATTACAGTCTATTTTTTTCATAATAAATTTTTATTTTAATATTATTTTACGATCAATTTTTTTACTTTCACTCACATACTAACCAAATATTAAAAAACACAATATAATTTTTTACTTCTACTTCTCGACTGCCAACTAAATATCGAAAAAATATACACAAATTTTTATTTTTCAAAAAAAAAAAAAAACAAACTTCCCACCACCGTACATCCGCCAACTTGAATCCCAACAGCCCAAGACCGAAAAAATTAAACAAATAACATTTTTTGTTATGATATTTGTACCGTCACAAATAAAACTCACTTCAACCTTTGACATCGACTCTTCATCCTTTTCACATGGACATTGGATCCACCCACGCATGAGTGATGACGTGACTCTCCTGCAGTTAGTCTTAACCATTTAAATTATTTTACTATCATTTTACAAAAAATATCTACCAATCTGGACACCTACACGTTATCTTAAACTACACGTTATCTTGAACTATCAAGATGATGGTGAGTGGAAAATCTATGCGCTGTATATGCCCCTTGGATTCTAGTGTAGGATGCAACAATATCTCCTTAGTTAGTGGCTGGATTAGAAACCAACATCATTTTTTATATATATATGAATCATTTTTTTTTTATATATGAATAATAAAGACAAATAGCATATCTCCTTAGTTAGTGGCTGGATTAGAAACCAACATCATTTTTTTTTGCATTTTTTATTTTATATATGAATAATAAAGACGGAGGAGGATGCTGTAATTGTCAAAGACTAGACAAGAGGTTTTTTTTTTTTTTTTATATGAATAATAAAGACAAGAGGTTTTTTTTTTTGTATATATGAATAATAAAGACTGAGGAGGATGCTGTAATTATCAAAGACTATACAAGAGGGGAATGAGAAACCTTGAAAATCTTTTGCGCTCACTACTAAGTCTGAGGCATGATTCTGATATCAATTGTAAGGACTCGGAATACCATCTCAAAAAATTAATTTTGTAGGTGGAGTAGCCCAAATATTTATATACCTAAGATCATCTCCATGTCTAGCCCGATGTGAGACTATTTGTTTGACACAAATTCCAACAAACGGTAAATGGGGTTTTTCACTACCGCACTTCCACACCCCCCACCCCAAAACCAAACAGCCCGAAAGCATTTCTTTTATTAATTCTAATTTGGGTAAATTACATAAAACTATTCTATGCTATCAGAAATCTGACACTTTGACCCTTGATCTTTCAAATCAACTCTTTACTTCCCTGAAACTAACACTCGTCTAATTTTCTGTTAAACTGAGTCACGTGATAAGCACGTGACCCTTTAAATTGTCTCCCAGACTAATTGCTTTTAATCTAGTCTTAGTTCTCACATAATCTAATCTTAAAAGAATAAGATCACCTTCTTAAATCTCTTATAAGACAGGAAAAGACGTGAGGCTCTATCAAATTGACGGAAATAGTAATGGGATTAGTATTAAGTTAAAATTAATTAGTCTGATGACAGTTTAAGAAGATCATGTGCTGGTTACATGACCCTATTTGACGAAAAAGTTAATCAGCGTTAACTTGAGAGTGTAAAGTGCAGATTTTGAAAAATCAGGACGACAAAATTCTAAACTGCTGATAGTCTAAAGGGATTTCTGCAATTTACCCTTCTATTTTGTTTGTCCATTTCAAGTGTTGGTCTCCATTGTTGGACATCAACACTTGTTAATCATTTCTTTAAAGTAATTAATAGTGTTAATGATGGCAACAACGACGATCTTAACGAGCACTAGCCGAATATTAATAAAGAATAATTCACCTAGAACTAGAGCTAGGTGCAGGTCAATATAATGGCAAAGTTTAAAACTAGTATGAGATCTTTTGCTATGTTGCTAGTGGTCTGCGAGAGGCCAGCTCGGATGCAATCTGGGCACAATGGACGGTTGATTGTGTGGAGGGTGGACCCACAAAATTTTGCAAAAATAAGATAACCATCAATTTATTAGATGTGAGTTTTTTTGTCCAGAGGCAAGACGGATGCCTTCTTCGATTGAACTCTTGTGCTGGCGGGGCCATGGCCTTGGACGAAAGGCAAGCTGGCAGAATGCTTCCTTGACTCACACATTTAGACAAAGACTGCATGATATCAACCATATCAACCAAAACAACCGCCATGAAAGGGGTAAAAAAAATAATAATAAGAACTATCCTATAATTGGAAGGGAGCGGGTTAGCTAAAAGGAGCGAAGGGAGCGGGTTAGCTAAAAGGACCGGATCGCATGATGTCAGCCGTCCATCGCAGCTGATGGACAACAGAATGGGAAGAGAGAAAAATCACACTTTTTGTGAGGCCTCATCACAAAACGTGTTTTCTCTCTCTCCTCATTGGATCGTCCATCAGTTGTGATGGACGGCCCATATCGCGCGAAGGACCATCCTAATCCTTCGCGCAAAAGAGCTAACTCTCTCCCAAAAACACATGTGAGATTCAAATCAAAATAAGAAAAATAAGGGTGCCATGTGAGATTTCTTTTCCTCCTGTTTCCTAACTCAAATGGAAGAAATAGCTAGGGAAGCTTGAGAAAATTGGGTCTCACTTGTAGCTCATTTTCTAAAATAAAAAAAATTTCTCTCTTTTTACTTGGGTTTTGTT
Organism: Agave tequilana; assembly: GCA_038442645.1. Lineage (NCBI taxonomy): Eukaryota > Viridiplantae > Streptophyta > Magnoliopsida > Asparagales > Asparagaceae > Agave > Agave tequilana. The sequence continues at coordinate 20,236 of JAVJIF010001736.1, read as the reverse complement.
CCAAACAAATAGGCTCTAAACTTAAAATTTCTTTAAATTTTCTCTCAAATCTCATTCTTATTTTTTTCAAAATTTTCATTAATTTTTTATAGAATATAAGTAAAAATGATTTGATGAGTGTTCTTAATGATAAATGAATAAAATAAAAAAGTGCTTGATTTGAAAGAAAGAAGTGGATAAGAAAGATAAATAAGTAAAAAAGAAGACGAGTCATAGTTTAAATTGGGATGTTGATTTAATCGTTTAAATATAAAAAAAATTAACAAAATCAAATCAAAATATTCTCTTTTATTATAAAATAAAGGTAAACTTTTGAAATCTAAAAGATTTGGAGGGGGTAAATTTCAATACCAAAGACTTAAAATGTATACATCTAAATAAACATTTTTATTTTATATAAACTTTTTGTCAGCACTCAGACAATACAAGGGAATGGTCTACAGAAGAATGGTCCAGCTAACATTTGTTTTTTTCCGTGTTTTTATTTTTTTTAAAAGATGGTTATTTAAGAAAATTAGAAGATTGTATGGAAAGAAAGCGTTGTCAAGATGGTCCAAGAAAGAACATAAAAAGTTTTTGTTTTGGAAAGAAAGTTAAGAGTATCAACTACAAGTATGCCCACCAGTTCTATTAAGGGGCCGTTTGTTTCGCGTAAAACTCTATAATTCGTAAATGACTTACTATCCAGTTACAACTACGGCGTTTGTTTGGACCGTAATTCATAAAAGACTTACGTAACTCAACTAACACTCACTTGTAACCCAGTTACCACTCACTTACAGCCCAGTTACAGTTAATTTTGTGGTCATACAAATTTGTAATATTTTTTATATTAATATTAAATTTTTTTAATATTTAACTTTTTTAATATTTATTTGCAGTATTAAAACTTTTAAAATCATCAAATAGTTAATTTTGTGGTCAACTTTTTCACTTACGACTTATACATTACGACAACCAAACACCGTAAAGTACAATACACTTTCCCACTTTACAATTTTATATTACCAACCAAACACCGTAAAATTTACATACATGTAACTCATTTACAATTGTAAAAGACTTTACCAATTACAACTACGAATTACGGCCAGTTACGACAACCAAACAGACCCAGAGCGAGAATAAACACAGAAAGTTGGTATGTTTATTTTTACTCTTCTATGCGCATTTTATAGTGATTTCTTTTCTTTTAAAACAGTTAAATCAGTTAAAGAAAATAGATCATATATTACTAACGAGGGCAATGCCAGAATATATATATATATATACATACATACATACATATATATATATATATACACACACACACACATAGAAAATGTATATCAGCCGACAGCTGAAAGAGTCTCTCAGCTGGCGGTGACGTGGCACAATATGTGGCATAGTCTTCAGTAATCTTAATGGCGGCCTCGCTTTTGAAATAACTGAAATTACTAAAAGCCCTTGTCGTTCAAAAGAGACAGTTTTCTTAGGATGATATTAGTTTTATATTCTTTATTATTATTTTCTCCCTTTTCTATTTATATCTCTCTTTGTGTCTCCGCGCGCTGTCAGATCTAAATTTGGGATTTGTAGAAAACGTCGTTCTAAAAAAAGCGGGAGGGGAATTAGATATTAATTTTTAGTTTGCAGACTTAGATCTCTGTCAGCTCTCCATCAAGATCTTCATTAGATTTCTCTCGGCCTGTCTATTTTAATATCGAGTCTCAATCATAATTCATCTCCTGCCACCCCATTTCATTGTCAGCTCCGCCCTCTTTCTCCCCATCTGAATATGAATTATTTATCATTAAGTTCAACTTCATCACATAATATAGAAAATCCAACAGGAGGTAGATTTTTGAATGTTGTTCAAGACGTTAGTTTTTTTTCCATTTTTATTTATATTATTTTTCGTCGATTGCATCTGAAAAAATTATTGGGTGCCTAAATTAGACTGCGACCTAGTATAAATTTTATAGTAAAGGATGGGACTAAGGTCGCAATTTTTAACAAATAATACCAAAGTTTCTTTTAAACTGCGACCTTAGTCGCAGTCTTTAATTACATTAGATGTGCGATCTTTGTCGCAGTCCTTTAATTTATTAAAGTTCATATTTATTTTTAGTCATTAATTATTTAAGGACTGCGATAATAGTCGCAGTATTTAATAAAACAATTTCTTAATATTATAAACATCTTAAAGGATGCGACTAAATCACAGTTTTTAATAAATAGTATCACAATTCTTTTTAAAACTGCGACCTTAGTCGCAGTCTATAATGTGCGATCTTTGTCACAGTGCTTTAATATATTAAAGTTCATATTTATCTTATAGTTATTAATTATTTAAGGACTGCGACAATAGTGACCATGGTGGCATTCTTTAATTATTAAAATTCAGATCTATTTTTTTAATTATTTCTTTTATTTTAATGCAATAATTTTTTAGGGAACAAAATGAATTTGCATGGTAAAATATCTTGAAGTGTAGTTATTTTTTTAGGACAGCAATTTGTAATAGATGGTGAAATATACAACTTCTAAAATGCCTATGCAAGGAACAAAGATTTTGGAGTGAGAAAAAAGGAATAGATAAGTCACGAAGGTCTCCACGTGAAGTTATTTGTAGAAAATATTGTTACAATAAGGAGGGTGTGAAGAAGTTGAGTGACAAAAGACAAGAAGGGCTTACCGTTAACCGTCGTATTAATATTAGAGTTCAGTGTCCTACTGAGATGCATGTTCGTTTGCGTTTCTTATCAGACAGAAGGTTTTGAGTGGTCACCAAGTTTATTGATTCGCATTCGCATGATTTATTAAGGCCGGATAAGGTCCATCACTTTTACTCTCATCATATACATCGATCAATATTTAGCAGAAGTATTATGACAATTTGGTTGATGTAGGAATGTGTCCTTGTTTTTTGCCTCTTCTGGCGAAGAATGCGACCAAGGTCGCATTGTTAATGTAGAAAAGGATATCAATGAACTGCTATCTGAGTCGCAGTTCAGTTAATATTATAAATTTTTAATATTCGCTTCTCCTGTTCTATATGTATTTTTTATATTAGGAAATTTTCATTTATGTTACCAATTTACTATGTTGTATTTTTTAAATTTGTTTGGATATAGTAAAATTTAGTCTTTTTTAATGATCACTGAGACCATGAACGCATATACAATTATTTTTTTAGTTAAACTTTTTGAACTGCGACTATGGTCGTTATTTTTGAATTTTTTGAATATCTTGCCAACATAGTGTTTAGTCATGACTGCGACCTTAGTCGTAGTTTTCATAATTTATTGTAAAAAATCACATTTTATACTGAACAGGTGCAACCCAATTTTTCATTATATGAGTAGCAACCACAATCGCAGTTTTGGTGAAGATTGGATACATGCTATCAAGTAGTGCGACTTGCATACATGCTATCAAGTTGTCATTGTTTTTAATATAGTTTTATACATAAATTTTTGCAGCGGTCTTCGTCGCAGTCTGTAGCAAAAAAATTAGAATTTTGTATCAACACAAAAAAAGTGCGACCATAGTTAACTTCTCACATAAATCTTACAAGAAAAGGCATTAAAATTTAATATAGAAGAAAATTTTATTTATTTAATGGATCTTCAAAAATAAAGGCATTAAAATGCCTACAAAGAAGAAAATTGTGATATTGATTATGGAAATAATATTCTAGTCGCTCTCATCATCACCATCATCTTCATCTTCATCTTCATCTTCTTCATTCTATTTTACTTCCTTTATCGTCTCACTTTCCTCCTCTTCTTCCTCCGCAGAACCATCGCTCTCCTTTTCGCTTTTTCCCTCTTTTCGATGGTACTTTGGTTCATCCATAAATTTTCAGAAAGGGTCGTCCTTATCGAGCTCTTCCTCCAACTCATATCGAGAGAATACATTTGAATAATACTTATAATCTTCATTAGAGGAATTATTGCGTTCAGGGAAGATAGAGGAGAAGACATTTTCAAATTTTGAAAATTTTTGAACCTAAGTTTATAAATCTAATTTTGACTGTTGTTTTTTTATAAATGAGATATTTAATATATAATACATTAAGGAAGTCCAAAAGGCTAATGCTCTCAAATGACATGAGCATTACCGAAGTTTATTATTTGAGTTTTTCAAAACTGTTATTTAGGTGACTATTGAGTTTTCAAAAACTGGATAAAAATGAAAAAGTTATTTAATTGAATCATTTATGACTGGAGGACTCCAAGATTAATATTTTTTGGGTTTATTACGAAATTTTTATTGAAAAGTTCAGAAGGAATTTATTTTTTTGAAATTAAAATTCAAAACTGAAACCAAAATAATTTAGCGTGAAAGTCAATTCTGAATCGAAGTTAGATTAAAAGGGAAAAATTGTTTAAATAACAAAAAATTGGAAAACAATTCTGAAAAATTCAAAATTTTAGGGCTACTGCACCCAAAAAAAATAGGTTTTTACGGTTTTTTTCTTTACCTTTTTCGGCAGATGCTTTCTTGGTCGATATCTTGATCAGATCTTTGTTTATAAATTTAATTTTTGAACAGAAATCTTCAGAAAATTAGGAATCAAGATCACTATTTTTTTGTGGATTGATAAACTAAAAATTTCAGATATGTAATTTTTTCCTAAAGGAACAATTTTTATACAAGTAAAAAGTTGTAACTGAGGGTATTTTATTCATTGTCATTGTTGAAGTGATTGATGGTCTTTTTCGAGCGGGATGTTTTGTCTTTTTTCCGTCAAAATTTTTGACAATTCTGTGATTGTTATTGTGACACGTCTCGCCGGTTGAGAAACTCTCTCAGCTGGCACTGAGGTATAGAAACTCCTACACACACACCACAAAGTATTAAATACTCGTAGGACCACGACTTTGTTATCAATTTATTATTTATTATTGAGCTTCGGTGTAGTTGGAACAAAGATTAGTTATTACGCAATGATGCTTAAGTTCTAATTGTTTATTTTAATCAGAATAGTATAATTAATGAAGTTGAGATGTGATCTATAATTCTAGGTTCTTTTTAATGGCATAACATGTAAGTCAAATATGTTAAGATCATGTATTTGGTATCTATGGCAGAGATTTTCGTATAATAATTTCTTCACGGCCTCTGCAGTTTTCGCTTTTCTACGATCGTAGATGTCTCAATCATACTCACTGTCAACAAGCGGGTGGGGTCAGAGTCAGACCCGAACACATCAAAATTGGCCATGCCCCAAATTGGCTCGTGCAACTCTGCACCCGGGCCTAGTCTTTTATCTTGATTTGGTATTATTTGGTCCCAAAATTGGATCCGACCCCTTCTTCCAATTACCCAACGAGTGACCCAAGTGATGGAAACTAGCTAGAAGCTATCTTTATTCAACTGTATATATAAGTAAATAAATAATGGTAATTGATTTATACGGTTTTCTAATTCTCTCTTAAATTTGCTTCTCTCTTATCTAAAATCACTCAAATTAAATATTCACTTTATTCCTCTGTTTATTCTTTCTCATTTTCTAAAAAAATAAAAATAAAAATTATTCTTTCTCATCTTATCACCTAAAATCTCTCAAGCCAATTATGTAGCGCTATCTTTTTATTTTTATTGAAATCACCTCTTGCAGTTAAAGTTGATGCTATTGATAAAAGATACAATATATCTAAAACAAAAATTACATACAAAAATTTAAAAACAAATAATAGAAAGAGTTCAGTTTCTTATTCCAAATAGATAAAGTTTATTTTCAAAAAAAAAAAAAACTCTATTGGTTCATTCATCAATGTTGTTACAATTCTTTCAAATATAGAAAATATTACCATATTATTTATACTAATATTGAAGATAAATAAATATAAATTAGTAAATTCTACCTCCAATGAAAAATAGGCAAATTAACATACAAATTTTGCTAACGTCACTGTAGCATAGTGTAAAACCTCTTTTGCAGTGACAAAAAGTTTATGATTCAAATTCCGCTTGCATTGGGCTATGACCTATATTCTAAAAAAAAAACATACAAACTTTTATTTTTCCTTCCAAAGAATAAACACTGAAATAAACTATAGACCCTAACAATAAAATATTGAAAATTTGAAAATATCATATCAAAATTATAATTTTATCAAGTATCTCCTTATATTTCTATCGAAAATAATCTTTCCTAAGTCTAATTTTTTTTTAAAATAAGCACGTGAATAACAATAAGTTTGTAACATTTTTTTTCTTTTATGCATTTAATATAAATGGGAAATGATCTTATGAGAACGGTTCTTAAATTAAGCTTCGTGAAACTCCATAGTGGGTCACCCATGAATGATCTGAATCGTTCATCTTGATCTACATACACTAATAAGGCTATCCAAGAAAAATCAAATAGATCCAAATTTTTTTACCCATATATTAAGTGGTTACAAAAAATATGTTATATTAGCGGTAAAAAAAAGATGTCATTTGATGCATGGGTAAAAAGGTGTGAAATCGCTTAATTTTTTATAATTAGTCTAATTAGAATATGTATATGAACAAATGCTTTTTGTAGTTTTATTTGATATGTTTTTGTAGTTTTCAAAGCAAATGCTGTAGGCTAGCCTTGGATTTGAAAGTCTCCACATCCCAACTTTCGTACTTTATTACTACTAAAAAACTAGACCTCAACGTTTTTATTATCTATTTAAGTACATTAGAAACGCTTATATATAAATATAAAAAAAAAAAAACTCTATTTAAAACAGTTAAAAAGAACTGCTCAAAGAAATGAGAATATAAATTATGTAATCATATACATTTGTAGTTCAAAACAAAATACATGGAAATCATGTGTTATAATCCCCCACAAAATTATTTAGCCTTCTTGACCTTAACCGCAAAATGGGAACCTCATGTGGAAAGAGCTGAAGTGACCTGCATCCTCAATCATATGTGGGAGGAATCAAGAAGAATACACACTGCCACTGAGCAAAGACCAAGACAAAACTCTTTCCTTGTTTAATTGCATTATTATTGTGAGCTTTAGCCTCTCCTCCTCCTCCTCATTTTACCAATCAGGTTGCAAGAACAGTGACTTGTTTACTTCTTGTATAACCCGCTCTCACGCCAGCTAGACACCGCCTATTAATTGAGGGCAAATTGCAAACATACCCTACACTAATTTTCATTTTACAAAATCTCTTTTTTTTATCCCCCGCTCTAGAATTTACCTAAAAACACACTTTACTATTGTAAGATCAAGATATTTCTATTTCGTTGAATTTAGCAGCAAACAAACTTGTATTATCTAAGGTTTGGCCCAAAAAAAAAAAAAAAAATCTTTGTGCACTATCACTATGAAATTTTTCGATAGCAGAAAGGGTGTTTTCTGATAAGTTCAGTTAGATTTCAAAAACAAGATTACAATAGCAGGAAGGTGTTTTCTGGTGAATTCACATAGAATGTCACTCCTGGCTACACTAGAGTAGAGTTAAGGGGGGTGTCTACTCGTTTTATTTTTTTTGCAAAATATTATTGTACAGAGAAACTTTTTTGTAAATTAACCCAATTAATTTATTACAACAAACTCTTAAAACTAAAACTAAAAGCTACAAAACAAACTATATAATAACTCCTATATTAACACCAACAAACTCATAACTCCCCCACTTCCCTACAAACAAACAAACAAACAAACAGGAGAGGGAGCGGGAGAGGGAGGAGATGGCCAAGAAAGAGAAGCCGCAGCAGCAGGAGATCCTCCTGGGTAAGTACGAGGTGGGCCGGCTCCTGGGCCGGGGCACCTTCGCGAAGGTCTACCACGCCCGGTCCCTCTCCGACAACTCCGCCGTCGCCATCAAGGTCCTGGACAAGCCCTCCCTCGCCTCCTCCGGCGCCGCCCCCCTCGTCCTCCGCGAGGTCTCTTCCATGCGCCGCCTCTCCGACCACCCCAACATCCTGAAGCTCCACGAGGTGATGGCCACCCGCTCCAAGATCTACCTCATCATGGAGCTCGCCCGCGGCGGCGAGCTCTTCTCCCGCCTCGCCCGCCGCGGCCGCATCCCCGAGCCCGCCGCCCGCCGCTACTTCCAGCAGCTCGTCTCCGCCCTCCGCTTCTGCCACGCCCACGGCGTCTCCCACCGCGACGTCAAGCCCGAGAACCTCCTCCTCGACCGCCACGGCAACCTCAAGCTCTCCGACTTCGGCCTCTCCGCCCTCCCCGACTCCCTCCGACTCGACGGCCTGCTCCATACCGCGTGCGGGACCCCCGCGTACACCGCCCCCGAGGTGATCCGCCGGCAGGGGTACGACGGGGCCAAGGCCGACGCTTGGTCCTGCGGCGTCATCCTGTTCGTGCTCCTCGCCGGGTTCCTCCCCTTCGACGACTCCAACATCGTCGCTATGTATAAAAGGATTTCTAGGAGGGAGTACCAGTTCCCTTCTTGGTTCTCCCCTCGGCGAAACGGGTCGTGTCCAAGCTTCTGGATCCGAACCCGGCAACTCGGATCTCAATTGAAGGTTTAACGGAGCTTCCGTGGATCCGAAGAGCATACAGTGTCGATGAGAGACTCAATCTCTTGTCCTACTTGCCACCATTGCAGCAGCAAGACGATGATAGTGAAGTGATCACTGCTGCTTCCTCTTCAGTCTCTGCTCCGTCAATGAACGCGTTTGATATAATTTCTCTGTCGCCGGGGTTGGATTTGTCGGGGCTTTTCGATGATGGGAAGAGGGGAGAGGGGAGATTCACGTCGACTTCCAGCATTGAGAAGATATTGGAGAAGATTGAGGAGGTCGGGCCGAAATTTGGTTACTCGATGGAGAAGAAGAATGGGTCAGGGTGGTCGGGAGAGGGAGATGGGGGGCGGTGCTGTCCGTTGACGTGCTGGAGATCGCGTCGCCGATTCTGCTGGTGGACCTCAAGGTTGATGGGGGCAATGGGAAGGATGGGGTGGGGATTTGCTGGGGGAATTTGAGAGAGGAGCTGGGCGACATAGTTTTTGCTTGGCACAAGAATGGGGAAAACTTGGTAACATCTGTGGATCGCGTCCCCACTCATGATGATTAGCTTGATGTTTTAAAACTTGGTAACATCTGTGAAAATATGAAGGGGCTTAGGAATCAGCTCTCTTTTATTTTGGGGAATTAATTAATCAAAAGAGTGCAAATTTCTCCAATTGCCATGACGAGAAGAATGAAAGAAGAGCACTGGAGATTCAACTCCCATGATCCTACAAGCTCAGAGGTGGGGGAGAAGGCAACTGAATTAATAATGTAAACAAGAAAATTTTCTCTATGCTTTGATTTTGTTTGTTTTCAGTCGATTTCAGTTTTGTTGTTGTTGTGTGGTTTGTTAGGCTCTGATTTCGTTGGCGAAGAAGATGTGATATAATTTTTGTTTTTTTAACATAGTGTGGCTTTTGTGAGGTTGTTGCTCTCTCTCCTCTTTCTTTCCTTTTCAAGTCTCACTCAACCACATCAACTACTGAAACTGACTCTTTTTTATTCTAGTAGCCTATTAATTTTTTTTCTTTTTCTTTTATTTGTTTTTTTTCCCCACTAAATGAGAGAGTATTCGGACTTGAAAGTCCTCACTCATAGTTTTATCACACTAATCAATTGACAACAAGGAAAAAAAAAAAAAAAATCATTGAGCACCCCGCAGTATCTCATGTCTCCTTTGACACTAGATTAAAGTAAGGATAAAAGAATTTAATCCATGGGTTCAAATAACTCGGAATCACTTGTTGAATGATAGATAAATCTCACAGCCAGTCCAGCTTCTTTCTTGACAAGGGGTCCTTTTATTTGTTCAATTTAACACATTCAAGGACGGAAGCAGAGGCAAAGCTTTGATTATAGGTCCACACTTTGATTAATGGCTTCATGTTTTTTGTGACTTATGAGTTATTTTATAATTCTGCGTCAATCATAACAGTGAAATTTTCTGAATGTTACTTACACTTATCATTAATGTTACACAAGTATATACAAGCAACGAACAATTGAAGTGCAATGTGCACTTTAAGCCCATTTCAAGTCACCTGGTGAAATATCCAGTTTCTAGTCAAAATCCTTATCCCCACTCGCTGGACGAAGGCTGAAAGAATAAAAAAGCAAACCAGTAGGAAACTGTACATACAGGCACATGCACTAATGACTATTGAGCATACCGATAAAAGTTGATATTTCATCTAATCTTAGCTTAAAGCTTTCTTAAAAAGATGTGGGCCTTTACTTGCATTATGCAAAAGTTGAAAGGTAGGCAAAATAGTAAAGCAAGAAAGTTGACTTGAAACATTATGAGAGTGGACCAAAGCTGCAACAGTTTGTTCTTCAAAAAAGAATGATAAATTTCATATGGGTTCTGTTAGGTCCTTCTAGGTTCTATAGCATAACTGATTGCAACTACTGCGTAACTGCCACTTAAATTTAAGAAAACGGGGGTCATCTGTAACTGTGTTGACCAGTTTCCTGATGACATCTCAAATTATGTTGAGAAATAAGTCCATACAAAATAAATTAATGCAATCATAATCTTCATTCAAATTGAAATAGGCAAGAAGCCATGGGAGACATACATAGAAACATGTAAGCACCCCGCACACAAGACTTAATGAGACAGGAGCACATCATAGATACATTAGATAACGATGAATGAGAGGCTGTAGCAAACACACAGCATCCAAAATAGAGAACAATGGGATCCCCCAATGCAACAGTGCACAATGAGCTAACAATCTGCACCATTATATCTGGTTATGTCTCTTGCTGCCAGAGATTTCAGGATCCCACCCAGCAGAATCCCAGTGCTGCTCAGACTCACATGAGCCTGGGGTTCCGCAGATCCTCTTCTGGAGGTGCTCCAAGCTCGCTACCCGTTGCATGGAAGCAGTTCGACCAGTCTTTCCTCCAGCCATAGCGCCATCGATAACATCCTCAACCAGTGGAGTAGCGGATGGGATCTCAGGAAGGCCGGTGTTCATTCTGCGGTCATGTGGTGGGGCTTGGAAGTAGAGGGTTGGATCGTCCTGGATGGGAACAGCAGAATCTGAGGTTGCATCAGATGGACTCCCGGAAAAGGTCATGCTGATGGATGACATGTCCAACATGGTTGGAAACATTGGACTGGCGCCAGTTACACGCTTTACACCGTCCTCAGCCATTTTGACCTGAACGACAAAGATATTAGATTGTCTATGACTTCGCCTTTCTTTCTCTATTAACTGAAAAGATAGCCGTGTCTGGGAAGGAAAATTCATGCTGTCCAAAAATAAAAAATAAAAAAAAATGCAATACTGTAACCTAAAAAATAGCTAACTGGGCTAAAAAAAATAACTGGCTGTAAAAAAGCTGTCTTTCTGTCTAAACTCTGAAAGGATCGGTCCATAGATGGAGAAGGAAAATTCATGAAAGGGGATCCTGTCCACAATAATGCAGTGATAGGACCAAAAAAAATAACTAGCTGCGACAACGCAGATGATGAAGAGGGAAAACAATTTCCCTTTGCACGGTGAATTATGTATAGTCACAATAGAAATTTTCAATAGAGTGTTGTGTTATAAGTTTATAACCTGAAAAATAGCATGGATAAGGATGTCTAGTCCATAGTTACCAGGACACAAACGCAGGATACATATCCCTTGAAAAATCGGGATTGTGTGTCTATTTATGTACATATTTACTTATCCATTCTTTGTTTCTTCAGTTAATATTGAGTACCTAGGACCAATTTAAATGAACTTCGACAAGTATAAATTGTGGTGGTGATTTTACGGTCGATCCTCACCACAAGCGATAGAAGTAGCAGTTGGAGTAGCGCACGTAAAGAAAGCACAACACAAAAAGGAATAACAAGATTTTACGTGGAAGCCCTTAATAGAGAAAAATCACGAGGAGAAAGAACTTCACTATAATTCTCAATTTACATGGATTATAGGAATCTTAAAGATGAGTATAGATTTTTATCAGAATGGGTTCCGATAGTATCCGGGATTGAATCTCTTTCTTTGTTAGAGGACGAGGTTTACTTATGCTTGACTAAACTGTTGGCATGGTGACAGATGGTACAGGTAAGATCTTCGTAACTGCACGATTTGCACATATCAACTTGTTGTAACAGACGCGATCAGTAGTGCTGGCTTGTAGGGATTGCATGCAGAAAATCCGCCACTATCCATAACTGCTCGCGTTGAGTGGCGTTAGACGTAATAAAAGCGAAAAAAATATGATAGTTTAACCATTGGCGGAGAACGAGGGTGAACTGTTGCTGGAGCTGCTTAGTTCGGAGTTGAAATTTTCGAAAAGGAAAAGGTTGGGAATAGTATTGGCTTCGGAGGAGAGCTCTGATCTACCTCGGAGGGCTAGCAGGTGAGGGACATGTACCGTCATCTTAGATGGGATCAGAATTTGACCACTACAATAACGTATGTGTTTCTATGAAATTTTCTTTTATAGTAGGTAAAGTATATTTTCCAGGCATTTCCAATAAGCTTCACATAAAAAACAAAAAATGTCCTAGTAGTATTCTATATTTGTCAAAAGAGACTGCATCCATTATGTTTTCCATACAATATGATATTGGTGTCCAAAACGAGTTTTCCTAGACATGAATGTCCTACTCATACTTGAAGTGTAAGGGACAAACTCTCTCTACACACCCCTCAAGAGCACCTCTTCCTGCTTATTTTCTTATTATTTGGGCTTTCGGCCCCAAAGTGAGATGCCTCTGTTGTGAATATTAGGGGAGCGGAGCAAAATCCTAACCCAACTGAAGATGGGTTGGGTTGGGGTTGAGAAGAACTTGTGTCTGGCTTGGGCTGAAAGATCCTAACCCAAATGATAAACTGTTTGGGCTTGGAGTGACCCCTAACCCAACTTGAACATGACCCGAGAGTAAACCAACCTGACTAACCCGATATATTATTAATTAATATGTACTGTGAATCTGTGATATTATTAAGATACACATGACATATAGATAAAGTGTTTCTGGTGTCTCCTTAAATAACTATATAGGGATGCGGCCTAAAATCACTATGGACCATTCATATGGATATCACCTTGTACATTTTGATCTACATGTCTTAGAATGATTGTGTATAAAAAACATTGCACTTGTACTTTTTAGCCATGCAAAGAATGGTCAAAAAATGAAGTTTTTCATTATAAAACAAATCACAACATTTGGTCAATGGTGAAAAAGTATCCAAATAGGCAAATTACATGATTTTTTAACAAAGTATTTTAGGACATAAAGATGATAGTGAATGGTTTGGATCATCCAAAGGAATGGTCTATAGTAAGAGCCTCGACCGCCTCCCTAGAGAGTTATCTAAGGAGACACATTAGAAAAGCTTTATGCATATATTATATGTGATCTATAAGCCCTCTTAAAAAGCATATATTCTAGAGCCTAGTGCGCCTCTTTAATATATGTAATATCCCTAGTTAGTGTGTGTGTGTGTAGAGAGAGAGAGAGAGAGAGAGAGAGAGAGAGATAAACTTTATAGTTTCGGAAGAATTCGAGCTCGAATCCTTCCCACTCAAATACAATCATACATCATCCAAATACAAGATCTATTCCTTTGAAGTTGATTTACATTATTTCAAGTATCTATAAACCAAAAATCAAGTATTTTAAACATTTTTTGCCAAGCACCAAGTAGGAGAAAAATGGACGGCCTAAATAGTGAATTGGTTAGTTCAACGGCGTAAAATATTTGAAGCATAGCAAAAATTGGTTTGCTGAAGTTTTTAAATGTTTAGATTATGATCAAATAGCCGGATCAAGAATTTGTCTGTTTAAAGACGTAGATTTAATCAACTCACTACTTTTGGCCGTCCATTTTGCGTCGCTTGATGGATGGGCAAAAATATTCAAAACGCTTGATTTTTATTTTTAATTACTTTAAATAATATAGATCAACTTCAACAGAGTGGATCTTGTATTTAATATCGGATGTTGGTATCTGAGTGGGAAGGATTTGAGCTCAAATAGTCAAATCCTTCCGGAACTACACAAGTGTATATACACACACACTCTAGTAATAATAAAAAGCCTACACTTTATTTCCTTTATTTCCTCAATTCCACAAAAAGCCCGAGCCTGAAGCCCATCAAGCCCATTTCCTTTGCTTCTCTCTTTTCATTTCTCTCCATCTCATTTTTCTTTTTATATCCAAACTTAAAATCAAAGCCCAGTAACCAAGCCCATTCACTCCCTCTTTCTCTTATATATTTTTATTTTTCCTTCCTCATCTTTTAAATTAACACAGCCCAAGCAACAAAGCACAGGCCATAGCTTTATAAAAATAAAAAGAAATTCCAAGCCCAAAGGCCCAGCCTGTGACCAACCAAGCCCATTCTTTCTCACCCTATTTATTTCTTCTTCTCCCTCTTACCCTAACCAAAGAAAAAAATCTTAGCCTCTCCTTTCTTCTTCACATGCGTAGCAACAACACCAACTCCCTCCCCTCTTCGCGAGATCACAACCACCGCCACCATCACGCCCGAGGAACATCATCGCCGCGAGGAATCCCCCCGCCGAGCCCTCCTCTACCGTGCACCGTCCCTCTCTCTCCATCTCCCTCACCGCCCATGCCCGGCGCACGGGCCACCGAGTCGATGTCATCGACCTCCCCTCTACTGCACCTCCAACCTCACACTTCTCCCCCCCCCCCCCCGACGACCACCCATAACACCACCTCCTTGATCCACTTCCCTCTCCTCTTCTTTTCCATGTGCACGCCACTGCCTCCCCACGCACAGCGCCGCTAACTTCCCCTTTCCCCTCACAGCCACCCTTTCGGCCTCTTCCTCCGTCGCGCCGCCAGACCCGGTCGAGCACCAACCACCTCCTTTCTCTCGTATCCCTGCACCATTCTGCTTTCTCTTTCTCTCTCATGATTCAAAGTCGTGGTCCTGACCGCTGACTTGGCGAGCACTGAGACGGATCGGTTTCGGGCAATATGCGCAAAATGCTACATAAAAAATTCAAAAAAAATCTGAAAAAATCACGATAAATCATAAAAAAATGTAGACATCAAAATTCATGCATCACAAATCCAAAACAAATTTGTTTTGAAGGGGTAATTGGGAAAATATGATGATTTGGGGGCAAATTTAGAAATATGAAAGATTTGAGGTGTAAATATGAAAAAAAACCAAAAAGAAAAAAAAAGATAAGGGGAGAGAGCTCGAATGAGAGGGGGAGAAAGAGATAGAGATCAGAGGGAGAGGGAGTGAGAGATTCTCTCCCCCTCCTCCGATCTGATCTCCCTCTCCTCTCCTCCCCCTCTCCCTTCCTCCGCTCAGAGGCGACGATGAGGGAACCGACGCGCAGGAGGTGACGCGCCGACGTATTACAAGAGAGGGAGAAAGAGATCGGGTGAGAGAGGGAGGGAGGGAGATCGGTGGCGGGCCAGAGGAAGGCGAATAGCGGCGGGCGACCTAGAGGTAAGTCTCCCTCCCTCTCCCTCCCTCCAATCTCTCTTTTCTCCCCTTTTATGCCCTGACTCGACCAGGAATCGGATATGACTCGGTCGAATCGGGCGAGTCACACCGAGTTGTCTCGTGACTCGGCCGAGTCGCCTGAGTCATACCCGAGACCTGGCCTAGTCATGCAATTTTCGCCACATCAACCGACTCGCATCTCGTTATCGGATCAGCAGTGGCCGTTCCGGAGATGACTCGGCCAAGTCCTCCGACTCAACCAAATCTTTGAACCATGTTCTCTCTCTCCCCCTTCTCCCTCTCTCTCCTTGCTTTTTCCTCTCTTTTCTCTTCACTTTCTTATTGGATCCACACGAACAAGCACCCACACCCACACCCACATCAAACCCAAACCCGTTTCTAGACTCGTTAAGCATCAATCTGATTTTCAGGTCATATCTCGGTCATTCGAAACCAGATTCGAACATTCTTCGAGGGGTTGGAACCGCGAGAGATCGACCTACGCATACGCGACAACTCTGTGAGTGTTAGTTTTTTCAACAAATTACAATTTATATTTAATTATTATCATTTTCAATTATTGTTCGTGCATGTTAATTACAGTATATGTCCATACATACATACATACATACATACATACATAATACAAATTGAATAGCTATGCGAGTGTTTTAATTATTCTTTTAAATAGAATATGTTTTATTGCTGATAATATATTCATTTGGTGATTTATTGATTTAATGTCAATTATTAAACTGTTTATTTAAATTTCTATCATGTAGAGAGTTGTAAATTGTCATAATCTGAATTTAATTTAACGTAATGATCTTGTAACTAGTGAATAGAAAATCCCAGAAAAGCCAGACTATTGATTCTAAACATTATGACGATTTTATTTAGAGCAATCGGTTATCGATCAATGAATTATTATACTATTGGAGAGTTGGATATTTGGTGGTGATGGTTCAAGTATATATTTGATGTTTAAAGGTATATAGACTTAGTATTTTGTCATTGAGATATTAGCGTTTTTCTCCTTTCATGTTTGGTTATTTACCATTTGATTCAGATCTAGTTGTGATGAATTTAGACTATAATTCGATTTGATCTTGAGTTTTGAATAGTTCGTTATTATATAAGATGTGTGGGTTATAGATGAATTAATTATTAGACTTGTTTTCCTTATTTTGTGATATTTCAGACGAGAATTCAATTGGATCTTGAGATTTGATTAAATAGATGTTGCTAATTAAAGATTGGATTTTGGACTTCGATCTATCAGTGGACTCAACTGGAGTATGGTTTGACTTGGAGTTGAGAAATAAGTGAAAATTGGATTAGTTTGAAATAGTGAATTATACAAATATCTAGTTGATTTGTTGCTTTAATTTTTGGATCTGTGATTCAGCTTGATTGAAGTGGGAGTTGACTGATGATTTTGATCAAATTGGACGATGAGGATTTTATTAAATGTAGCTCATAATTAATTTATTTCAATATGTTGAGACTTAAATATACTGATGAGCTTAAATGATTATAGTAGATAGATAGAAATGAGAGAACAATTTATTGGTCAATTAAGCTCATGATTTGTTTTATCAGATTACTTTGACAATGAATTTAATAATTGATATCTATGGTGATTGTATTGAGATCAGAGGTTAACAGGATGGTTACTGTTATATCTCAGTACATATGGAGGGGATCTTGATAGTTCAAGATGAGACTGTATATTGATGAATCATTACATGCCATATTAATACATAATTCATGTTTCTGAAATTACTGAAAAAATATTATTACACGATAATAATATCATTCTGTTATACTCTTATATCCTATTTACACTGTTGATATTGTTATCGTACTGTCATCATATTTTCTTAACATGGATATAGATTGATCTTAATCTAAATAGCATAATCATTAAACAACTTGCACTAGGATGGAGAAATTGATATGGGAGACCGCCTGTATTTTGGGTGGACCTAGGATACAGGTTGCGTCGCCGAAAGAGGATTTCAGTGCAGGTTCTTGAGGGATGAATGGCATCTCATCTAATATTGTTATTGTTACTGTTCACTGTTACTGAGTATCTAGTGGTACAGCTTGATTCAGCGCCAGAAAACTGAGGTCGTAGTCTCGAGTATGTACGGGACTCACCTAAAACATAGATAATGTCTCCACCAATCAGTTTCAATAACCCAGGACCCCAATTGACATGTGTTGTAGGCGTAGTATGAGATGTGTTTACTATATGTGGTAATTGAAGTTCGCTAATATAATTAATAATAAAAAATATTCTATAATGTACCGTAAATTCGCTTTGTTCACTAGTTGTATATATATTAATCTATGATAGACATATGACTTTATACTAGATTGAGTTCATTACTATTTATGCACCACATGTTATTATACTCGTAATATACTTGTAATATAATTAAACATGTATTGTTTATTATTATTATTATATTATATTCACTACTCTCATTTACACTCGGAGTTTTTTAACTCTCATGGATTTGTATATCCATGTCTAAATATATTTTATTTTGTTGATCAGGTATTTGGGAAGATCACTTGCACTGTGAGGAGCTGAAGTTTCCTTGTTTGGTCATCTTGCATATGGTATTGATTATGTTTTCCTCTTATTATTATTGTGTTCGATTGATTCTCTATAGACTGGATCCAGCTTTTATTCTATTTGATTATTCATGAAATAATATATCCTTGTGTTAGAAATTTATATGCCATATGCAGTGGTTAATGTTATTATAGTTGATTTATATAAATTGTTCATGTCACATTAAGCTTAGTGTGTATATGTGAGGTATTCTTCACGCGTATATATGTCATCGACATCGTCTCGTCGTGTCTCTACCTCCACTGTATTTTGGAAAGCGGGGTGTGACAATATATCTCAGTATCCTTTGAAATCTATTAAATATAAACCACATATCAAAACCTAATATCTATTTAAGTCTATTTGTTCAACTTTTAATAGGCTACTCATAAAATGCTTATGACACTGATGAAGGCACCCTGGGAAGTTAACTACGAAATTGTTTCAAACAAATATTAAATAAAATATAAGACTCATCAAACTAGAATTTTATTTCTATTATTTTTTAATATATTTGGATTGGAACCATATGTTGAAATCCATCTAAATCTTATTTCAGTTGAAACTTGAGAAATCTAATCAAATTTATTTCCAAACACCAACCAGTTCTAAATGTTCAATTATCTACTCTCATTCTTTTAGAAATATACACATATTCCCACGCCCACAGAAAGAGACACGCTATCATAATTGCTATTGTTTGATTGTATTTTCTTCTTGCATTTGGTATTGTTTAGTTCCTACCAAGTTCAGAAAAGATCATTCAATGATAAAATTAAATTTTCATAGGTATTCTTAATACAAAAGATTTTATTAGTTGCTCATTCGACTTAACGAATCTAATCCGACTCGACTAAACCGGCTTGTGATTTGACCCAACTAAAAATTAGTTAGGATCGGGCTTGGGTAAGAAAAATCCGAGCCAGAGATGTGCTGGGCTTGGGTTGGCCTCCTGCCTCCGACCTTGTAATATCCCTGGTCTAAAATACTGTATTTTTATTTTTTCTAAAGTATTATTTTATTTTACTGATTATTTATTATTATTTGTTATTCTTAGTATTGAATATTTCATTATGATTATAATTATCATTGCTATTTTTATGGTATTTTAAATATTGTTAACTATTATTGTTATTAATATTATTATTATACATTGATGATATTGTTATTGATTATTATATTACTAGAGTATTATTATTAGTATTTTAATAATTATTATTTATTATTATTATTACTTGGTTAATTTCTATTATATTTATCATCATTGTTATTAGTAATATTATTGCCTGAATTATTATTTTCCCTCCTTGATTCTCCCCATACATATTTTATTTAAACCCAAAACCCACCAACCCAATCATCTATAACCCAAAACCTAATCCTAATCCAAACTCCTATCTTAACAAATCAAATCATACATCTTAACTAATCCTAATCTAAATCCTAATAATAATCATAACAATCCTAACTTACCCAAATTCAAATTATCTTCAAAATCATAAATTAATTAATACTACCCTAAACTACTCAGTCAAGCAGTTTGAACCCAACTGAAATTCTGATTTCTAATATCCCTAATAACCTATAAAAAGTCCAAACTACTATTTTTCTACCTCCAAAGAAAAAATCATGACCAACTCTCCCCACATCCTTCTTTCTTTTCTCCTCAAGCGGAGCATGAATAAAAGGGATCTTGAAGTACAGAGATTGAGGAGATGATAGGGGAGATCAAATCCAAATAAGTAATTTATCTTCTCACAATTTATTTGATATAAACAGTTTATTAAAAAAATCATGTTTATACCATGATTATTCATAATTTTTTTATACATCAAAATCCAACCACAAATCCAACAAAAAATTCATGTGAGATATACCAACTCATAATTTTAATTTACATATTTTTTTTCAAAATTTTAACAAAATATTTTCAAAAAAAATTTTAAAAAATTTTTCCTAGGCCTCTGTCACACAGACCCAGATAGGTCTGTGCGGGCCACCCGAGTGCAGACCACACCCGATCTGTATGCACAGTGGGCTAGGCCGGCCCACTGTGCACTCTTCTAAAAAAAATTAAATCAGTCGGACCAGACCCGGCCTGGGCTGGCTTGGCCCGGGTCTGGTCGGGCTGCAGGGAAGCCCAAGAAAAAAAAGAAGGAAAAATTTTCGAACCAGGCCTGGGCCTGGCCTGGTCCGGCCTGAGCC